>CM057169.1:1942344-1997344 GCA_029962745.1 Echinometra lucunter | reverse complement strand
GCAATGAGACTCTTATTTTCTCGGAGGATTGTCTCTATCTTGATGTCTTGGTTCCGGAGCCCCAGGTAATGATTGAACATAATTCCGTTCTCTTTTTAATAAAAGCAAATTTTGTTTTAACAAACAACATGAAGAAAAAAAATCCTGAGGGTGGCGGGTAATTACATAGCAAGGTATTCCCAGGTATGAGAAGCATATTGCCTTTATTCTTGACAACGAAGACAACAAACCGAGGGGAAATGGAAGAAACAGGAAATCTGTTTATGAATTCTATCACCTCAACATCAGGCGCGGCTCGGTATGGGTGGGAGGGGGGGGGGGGGTGGGGGGCGGGCCCCCAAATTGCTCACACCCCCCCCCCCCACGCAAAAAAATGATTGATATACGTGTAATTTTAATTTAATATACTGTATATTCCAGTATAACCGTCCAAGCCACCAGTAGAGACAAAACAGTTTTGACAACATAATAAAGACGTTTTTATTGTTATGAGACACCTCAACGTGCCTTCTATTATTTGTATCCAAGTTTCAAGGTTTAAAGGGGGTACCCAATGCTGAAACAATGTTAGTTCATTTTAAAGAGCATGATTTTATTAGCAGAAAATCATTTGCCTAAAGTTTTTTTTTAAAGTCCTGTTGCCAAGGAAACCCCAAAATGTGATAAGATTTCAGGATATTTTTGACCCCTCAGCTGTGACCCAGTTTCAACTGGGTACCCACTTTTACGTCAAAATGACGTCAAAGTGGGTACCTTGTCGCGCTCTTCTAGCAAAATGCGCGCAAGGTATAATGCATATTGTACAGTCTAGCGCGCAGCACAACTGCAATGCGCGAAGCTGGGTACCCACTTTTACGTCATACTCATACTCATTTTTTTTGGGTCAGCTCATAACTTTTTATGAGAAAATTAGCCAAAATGCAATGATTTCGATTGAAAATCATCATATGTTTAATGTCATTCTTCTTAGAATTCTATTCTCGATCATATATCAAAATTTTGTTTACCATTGTGTTATCACTTTAAGTTTCAATTTTATTGATTTAAATCCATACTTAGTGGATTATTCTCAATTTTTCACAGAATTCAACAAAAATTTTACAAAATAAAACAGAAAAGAACAAAGTATAGCATAGATAGCAACGTAAACCAGGATTTTCACAAAAACATAACAGAATATGACAAAATATAACAGAATATGATAAACTTATACTAGAATATGACAACATCAGAGTATAACAACATTTTCAGTGTAAAACAAAAACTTGAAATTAAAGGGGGAAAAAATGAAGACGAACAGGACGTCTATCCGGGAGGCGCTAAATCCAAACCCGTCTATTTCAGACTCAACCTATGGAAAACTCAATTGACTAGAGCAAGTAACACTCTCTTTTCTAAACACGTACAGACCAAGGTTAGCGCCCCTGACAAAAAACAAACAAAAACAAAATCATCGCAGCGAGATCACATGATAAAATACGTCAATTATCATAAATCCCATATAATGAACTGAAAAAAAAGAAATACCACTTGCTCAGGATCCCCCTCCCACTTCTTGTAGGCGCCCACTTCCAATTAATACCATGAAAAACAAAGAAAAGGTGAAGAGAGAGAGGGTAACATACCAGATAAAAAGTCCCTGACCCAATTTGAAATTACCCATAGTGGGTTCAGCGCCCCGGGAGCAAGATGTTCATATTTATGATTTATTATTTTCTATTAGTTCCAATCGTTTATCGTACAGCTTATTGCACGTATCATTATTGAGTTTATATCGCTTCTAGCGTTCGACAACAAAAAATTAAATTTCTGGTCATTGTTTTAATATTGAAAATCCGGTACTATATTGTTAAGGTTAGAGTATAATTTTAATCTGATATCATTAAAGTGGGTACATGTGATCAGGAAATGTATTTCATCTTCAATGCCAGTTTTACAAAGGGGGCATATTCTGTCAATTAGAGCTATTTTTTTTTATCGACCTTCTTCAATCATGAGGTTACTATTGCTTATTCTGATTTTGATATATTTAACTATCTGTGATTTGTCAATATCAAGTAACAAATAATTTTCCATTTTGTATTTTGATTTAAGGGATGGTCGTCCTTGGGTAATTTCCCGGGTGGTAATTGCCCTCGGTGTTAATTAATTAGGGGGTATTTTTCTGGGGGTGACTGCCCAGGGGATAATTGTCCGGACACCGTGACGACGCACCAGAGACGGGTATGCCTATGTATGCATATACACTGTAAGAAAAAAAAAGGTGCAATTTTGCACCCCAAACGCAACAATAGCAGCACCTTTGGGGTGCAATATTGCACCCTACATGAAAAAGGTGCAAAATACTTTTTTTTTATTAGTTTATTCATTTATTTATTCTCCGCACATGGGCTGGATCACCCTCTTCAGCCAGAGGCTGTTCTTCTAAGGGGTCCAGTTTGCACCCGGAAATGCCCATTTGCACCCTTAAATGTTTGATTATGCCCCTCAAAGGGTGCAAGAATTTTTGCATCCAAATGGGTTGCGAATAAGCACCTTCCCCATAGCCAACTCTGCACCTTCAAGGGTGCAAAATGTAGCTCACTGCGCCCTTGGTGCATAATGTTTATTAGGGTGCAAAGTTGCACCCATAAAGGAGTGCGTGGTGTTAAATTTGAAGGGTGCAAAATTGAACATTTTTTTTCGTAGTGTGTACCATACTCCTCAATTTAACTTTCTATGTTTCCTCAGCCTACTTCTGCTGCTGTGATGGTATGGATTCATGGTGGAGGGTATCACTTTGGAGCCAAGAACCTTGAGAAGAGTAACCCAGTACCTTTGGTAGCCCTAGAGGACGTGATCGTCGTCTCCATCAACTACCGTCTCGGGATTCTAGGATTCCTCTCCACCGGTGAGAGAATTCAAATGTTTACAATTGCAAAGGACTTGAACAATGTTTCTAAACATTGTACAAGCACACACATGCTAATCAATGCTAATCCACCAGCTCTGACGTTCACTAAAGTTGCCAGATCATTTTCCTCCATAGACTGCAGTGTTATAGACAAAAGCATACCCAGGCTTGTTTTGGAAATGACGGAATTCAGTAACAGATAGCTTGATAATACTATCTTATAGACCAATTTTACAACGCAAGAGGGTAGCAGACTGTTCGACACAGTTCAACATACTGCGGTGGGCGCTCCAACTTTTATAGTACACAAGTCAATAGCGCGTTATGTACATTCGTTCGATTTTTTGTCTATTTTGACCAGTATATGCAGATTTATTTTAATATTTGCAATGAGAAATTACCAGGGAAGTTCAGGTCACAGCTGTGCGGTGCTCAAATGCCACAAGAATTGGAGAAAGTTTAAAAATTGGAAGCTAAATGAGTGCAAAATTCACTCGCTTTTGACTCATGAAGCCTGTTTGTGTGAGAAGCCGTACTCCCTACACAGGTTTCCGTAAGCAATGTAAAGGAATTCGTCGCCAGTGGGTAAAAACATCAATAGAAAGGACTTTGAAGTCAAGAAACATTATCATTATGTACTTTGGCGTAAAATTTAATGAGTGAAAGCATGACTTTGTAAACAGGTTAAGATTTAGGGCTCCCGTTTACTACGGCTTCTATGCTGCAATCGAACTTTTCCTGACAAAACTAAGTTGAAAAACCATCGAAAGTACAAAAATACATCATACCTTCATCCGTCAGATATGACCACTGTCTTACCTCATCTACCCATGTATCCATGCTTTATTTTATTGATCTAGAATAAAGTAAATGGAACAATATCGGGGCATATGTCATATCTTACATTCATTTTGTACACAGAGCCAATCGCGGTCAGCGCGCTTGCCCACCGCAGCAATGGCGTCGCCGATAGAGGGCCAAATACATAAACCGGAGGTGAAATTGGTCTATATTTCATAAGTCAAAACCTTTATATTCCCGGCTGTTTAACTATCTTTCTAAGTACTTTATACAACATAGACATGAAAAATCAACAAAATCAAGCCTCCGCAAAGTTACTGGATCCCTTTAAGACTTTTTGGTAGATTTTTTATACCAATGTGTACAGCCAAGCATACGGGGCCGTCGGGGCGGCAATGAAAAATGATTTTCGGGCAGTGGATTTGGTTATGAGACTTGAAAATGAACTTGTTCCATTATCGCTTGTATGTTAACAGAAGATGGAGCTATACCAGGCAATCTCGGACTTCTTGATCAACGTCTAGGACTGCTGTGGGTCAAGGAAAACATAGCAGGTAAATAACTCCAA
The DNA here is from genome assembly GCA_029962745.1 of Echinometra lucunter. NCBI lineage: Eukaryota > Metazoa > Echinodermata > Echinoidea > Camarodonta > Echinometridae > Echinometra > Echinometra lucunter. The sequence continues at coordinate 1,993,082 of CM057169.1, read as the reverse complement.
GGGCGGTACTACGGGGGGGGGGGGGCAGGGGGCGACTGCCCCTATGATGCTTCAAGTGATAAAAAAATAGGGGGAGAGAAAGAAGAAAGAAGAGTATGGGAAGAGAGGGCTTGGTCATGCATCTATATAATACCCTATCGTTTCATTTAAAACGAAAATAATAATGATAATAATAATAATAATAATAATAATAATAATAATAATAATAATAATAATCATAATCATAATAATAATAATAATAATAATCATAATCATAATCATAATCATAATCATAATAATAATAATAATAATAATCATAATCATAATCATAATAATAATAATAATAATAATAATAATAATGACCTTTATTTACCCAGGGTAGCCACTTCTGATAGCTTTTATCAGCTGATCTTCCAGCGGGCCCTGCATAACATAAAATGTTATTATTATTATCCTTCTCCATTCTTAAATGCCGAGCGCCTGGCTAGAAGGCAGAAGGTCCCATTTTTGTAAGTCTTTGGTATGACTCGGCCGGGGATCGAACCCACAATCTCCCGTTCATAAGGCGGGCGCTATCAATTGAGCCAACATGCTCTATGGGTCATTTCCCCCTATCAAAATACCCTGGAAGCGCCCCTGTTATACAGCATGGAGTTAGAATGTCCCTTCTCTCGGGTGAAGGCCCAAAGTTGGAGGCGAAACCCAAAAAAAAAAAAAATAATAAAACACAGCTTGCATTGATATATGTGTATAACTCTTGTGCTGGCTATATAGATATATCCCACCTCAAACTCTCCTTCCCCTTATCCAGGTAGGACTCCCCTCCCCTTGAATGAATAGAGGTGGCACTGGAGAATACGGAAAAAAAATCAGACTTTTGATTATTCAATTCCCTTGTTGCCTTCCCTTTGCGCTCAGTCATTAAGTCCGTGTAACTAGAATTGAATATTCGTTTGCTAAACGTATAAAAATCAAAAGTTGTCTTCTTTCACGTAGCTTTCAACTCATGATATTGAGACCCGTAATCATTTTCCTTGTCATTCCAGCATTTGGAGGTGATCCGAATCGAGTGACTATTTTTGGTGAAAGTGCTGGGTCAGGAAGCGCTAACTGTCATCTCCTGTCTCCGATGAGCGCTGGGTTATTTTCAGGTGCAATCATGCAGGTAAAGTTTTGAAGTATAGATTATTAGTATTTTATTACGACGTTTAATGAAGAAATGAAGAAACGCATAATGTTCAAACTCATATTGCTGACATACAAGGCACTACACAATTCTACCCATCATATCTGGCAGATTTGCTCACACAGTATCACCTTCCTCGCAACCTCTGCTCAAGCAACCAGACACGAATCCATACATCATTATTACCATGATTACCATGATTACGGGGGCAGATCATTTGCAGTTGCTGGACCGAATCTTTGGAATAATCTCCCACAAAACATTCGACAGGAACCCAATTTTGCAAAGTTCAAATCTTTACTTTAATAAAACCAACCTTTTCCGCCTTCCTTAATGATTATCAATTTTCATTTGTCTGTTTTGTTTATTATGAATAATGCTAATTGTAATACTTGCTAAATTCGTTTGTTAACATGCTTGTATGGTATTGATGCATTATTCTGTATGTACAGTGCATAGAGAAGTGTATGTGTATTATGCGCTTTATAAGCTTATCATAATTATTATTACTATTTAAAATGGTGTCTATCATCTTCTTTTTGTAGTCTTATTGTTGTAGTTGCCAGTGAGTATGCCATGAGACCTCATTATTATGATACAGTGCACGTTTTTTAAAAAATATCTGTTCAAAATTTCTTGACAATCTTAATCCAACGAATGATGGGTAATTTTCTTGAAAGTTGATTTTTTTTGCACACCGTATAATTACCAGCTTGTCAGTCCATTTCTTTAGCTCAAGTTCAATCACTTCAAACATACAAACATAAAAGTTAACATGATGATATTTCATTCTTGTATCGCACTAATATGACATCTACGTTCTTATGAGCTTAGGATAATTGTTATCACTACTATAGTTCTCGACCTCACTTGTAACCGTGGCGCACATTGTATCCAAGGAATATATTTTACCAGGTTCTCCAAACTACACCTGGATAGTGTGGCAAATATTTATGTCTTGCCAGGGAACGTAAGCTTATGCTCCGAGGATTCGAACCCTGCATCCTGTGGTTCACAGCCCGAGACTTATCCACTAGTCCACAACACCTCCACAAGGTGATCACATTATCATGATTATCTTTGCTGAATTTTTTCAGAGTGGTGCCATGACACCTACCTGGACATTCAAGACACCGGAGAAGAATGCTGAATTAACCTTGGCGATGGGAGAGGCGATGGGTTGCGAGACGCAGAATTCAGCTGAGCTACTCACATGTCTTAGAGGAAAAACAGAAGATGATTTCATTGCATTGCATGAGGTATGTCTCAAATGAGGGGGTGGGAGGGGGGGGGGGGGGTCCAGGTTAAAAAATCAAATATTGGCTAAGGGTGTTAATCGAAATAAAGGCTTGCTTCTTGAGAGATGCAGTACAGCTTTTGGGTCAGGGTTGCATCAGATTAAAGATTCAGTAAAGTTTGGCCCAAAACCCGGAGCAGTTATTGTCGCGGGACGTGTGTGAACTCTTTTTGATGATTGAAAAATTGAATAATACAGATTCCACCCTACCCCAGGACAACAATCTCTTTAAATTATTATACCCCAGTTGCCTTCAGATAATCCCGGCCAACAGACATGACGGACATGAGAGAGCTGAATCATTTCGTAATCAGGTATTATGGCATTTACTCCGAGTGGTATTACTAGTTTTAACATGGATCTTTCAGTGTGCTCTGCAGTAAACACTAAACTCACTGTCATCAAATAGATCCGATTTAAGATATAGGCTACAAATGGGTTACAAACGGCTTTTCTAAGGATGTGTGCATCATGCAATTAAGAATCGAATCTAGCACCTCTCGCACTAGAGTCGAATTCCTCTTTTAATATACTAAAGCCTTTTATGATTAATCATCATTCCTCAGCCATTGCAAAACAATCATAACCATTATTTTCCCCCGTTTTATAGACGGGAACCACGTTTGTACTGTACCTGGTAGCCCCGGTTGCCGACGGCCACTTTCTCCCTGCAGACCCCATGCAAGCTCAGGCGGACGGGTCGTTTAACGCAGCTAATGTAACGATCGGTAGCCTGGGCCATGAAGGCAACATCTTCGCTATACCACTTATGATCGGTTTGGAAGGATACGAGAAGTTGTCGGTTAACAGGACGATGTTTAAGACCTATACGTCCATGCTTACTCAGATAACAGACCCGTTAGCGCTAGATCTCATCGAGTTCACCTACTTGTCAGGAGAACAGGTTAGTATTGTATTTCAAAGGATCTGGGACAGTGGCATTGAATAGGGGGTCCCCGAACTTCCCTGGGCCTTACCCCAACATAATGTCAAGAAGAGAAGAAAAGAATCAGAGAGAAAGAGAGGAAGAGAGAAAGACAGAGACAGACAGACAGACAGACAGAGATACAGACAGACAGACAAGGAGTGGAGATAATAAGGCTCTTTAGTTTTGCCACAGGCAGACAAGAGAACTTCTTATTTAAAGACACACCCAGGGGAAAAAAAAAACAATCACAAACAATCGAAGAGGGACAAACTATACTCGAGATAAAACTTAAAAGTTAGAAAATGCTTTCTTAGCAATTTAACGTTTGAATTCCCTTTTTGATGCTTTGTTTGACATCATTTACATAACTTTTCTCTGCGAATCAATAACAGCTTACCTCAGGTGATCCTGAGGAAGACTTGATCGACCCGATGGCGCAGTTCTTGGGGGATCGAATCCTTCTCTGTCCAACCTTCAGTACTGCTAACCAACTAGCCGCAGCAGGGGGCCAAGTCTTCACCTATCTCATGACCTATTCACCAGCGTACTCGCTTTGGGGCACCAAGTATACTTGGCTCGAAGACACACATGCAGAGGACATCCCATATGTCTTCGGGTCGCCATTCCTCGGAGATAACGAGGAGGAATGGTTTATTCGGGGTCGTTTTGCAGACGACGAGGTGGTGATCGCGAGACGGATCATGAAATACTGGGCAAACTTTGCGAAGACAGGGTAAACTGAATCTATAACGATATCGCATGTGTATGTTCATGGTAGGAAAAAAACACGTCCAGAGAGAGAGAGAGAGAGAGAGAGAGAGAGAGAGAGAGAGAGAGAAGATTACAATTTACATTAATGTTGCCAATTTATCGGTACACGAACACTTAGCGGAGAAATGAAAAAATTGTTAGGATGCAGAAAGCCATTAAGCTGAATTTTTCATCATCACTTCCGATGATGTTCAGTGGCGGATCGCGGATTTCTAAGGGAGGGGGGGGGGGGGGGGCAAAGTCTGCGCAGGCACCCAATGAGCTGATGACGAGCTGATGTCGACAGCAATATACATGTATCTGATAAAGTTAGCGTCAATCTTATTCACTCTGAAGCATGCACCGTCAAAAAATCGGTGTTCCGAGGTCAATATCCTGTCGTCATTCATAATTTCAACGTTGAGCATCGCTAAGCCTATATATTACATTATATCTTGAAAAATGAAGCTCAGAGTTATCTCCAGAGATTATGTTAAGGCATTGGAAATATTAGAAATAGTAGAAGTATTTCGCATAAGCTGCGCCTTGGGAGCATTTGATTTCCAAGTTCATTTGGCGCCTTAAAAATCTGGTTTGACTATTATTATTATTATTATGTATTAATTATCATTTATCATCTTTATTATCATTGTATGCATGCATGAACCTATGGATTTGTATCACAGGGTTTCTTATAGAGACTTTTAATCATTCGTCATAATATTTCTTTGTCCTCGTTCATTTTTTCTCCTCCAGAAATCCGAACCTTGGTTCCAATGAAGGTGATCAGGAGCCTGATCCAAATTTTCCTCCTTGGCCCCGGTTCACCAGTGAGACTAGGATCTATAAGGATTTATCCAGGACCATGAGGAATCTTTCTGGAACAATGCCCAATGCTAAAGAATGTCGTTTCGTGGAGCACCTTCTTCCCAAGCTAATAGATAACGCAGGTCAGTGGCGTAGACAGGTTCTTACACCTGGGGGGGGGGGGGGGGATGATTTGCCGTTCACGAGAAATCGAGGATCAATTTCGTACACAGATACACACACACGCACCCGTACACACCTGCACAGACCCCCTTACACACATTTTAATTTTTATCTTGCGAGCGAGGGAGCAAAAAATTATCATTTTTCTGGTTTTCAATCGCATTTCCAAATAGAAATTCTATAATATGATGAGCGAGCGAAACGAGCGAACCAAAAATAGCCACTCTTCTGGTTTTCTATCGCATTTTCAAACGAAAATTCTAAAATATGATGAACGAGCGAAGCGAGCGAGCCAAAATAAGCCTTTTCTTGTTTTAAATCACATTTTCAAATATAAATTCTAACATATGATGGTTGTTTATGACAAATCATTACAAATTTTATTAACAATTAATTCAAATATCATTTCTTCCTTAAAATGTGAAGGGGGATATTTGTACACGTATTCCCTCTCAAAAAAGTGGGGGATATATCCCCCCATCCCCCGGGATTTACGCCAATGTTGAACAGACATAAATAGAAGATATACGCACCGTGACAAGCGAATATAGAATATGGACTGACACACATTATTCCATATTTGCATCACGCTATTAATCTTTGTTGTTGTTGTTGTTGTTGTTGTTGTTACACCACTTCAGAAAAACTGTGACAGCGCCGAAATTACCCAACAGTAATATAAATAACTACATAAATCAGAATAATGATCGATATAGTTATGATGGTAATCGTCATTTCAGTCACATTAACGATGATGATGATAATAACTATTATTGTTATCATAGGCATAATAATAATAATAATAATAATAATACTAATAATAATGATGATAATGATAATAATTATAATAATAATAATAATGATAATAATAATAATAATAATAATAATGATGATGATAATGATAATAATAATAATAATAATAATAATAATGATAACAATAATAATAATAATAATGATAATAATGCTAATAATAGTAATAATAATAATACTAATAATAATAATAATGCTAATAATGATAATAATAATAATAATAATGATAATAATAATAATAATAATAATAACAATAATAATAATAATAATGATAATAATAATAATAATAATAATAATGCTAATAATGATAATAATAATAATGATAATAATAATAATAATAATCATACATTACTAATTATTATTATTACTATTGTAATTGTTGTTGTTATAATGATAATAATTATTATTATCATTATTGCTGTTCCTATCATTTCTAAACATGTTAATTCAGTTTAATTGTAAGCAAACATCCTTCCCTAAAACCTGGAGGGGGGAATGATTGTACATGTCACCCCCCACCCAGGTTCGGTTTAGATCGGTGGTCTCGTTTGTGTTAAATACAATTCGTTATTGGTTAAAAGTTGAAAACAAATTCATAAATAATGCATTAGTATATAGACCAATTTCACAACGCAAGAGGGCAGCAGACTGTTCGACACAGTTCGACATACTGGGGTGGGCGCTCCAACTTTTATAGTACACAAGTCAATAGCGCATTATGTACATTCGTTCGATTTTTTGTCTATTTTGACCAGTATATTCAGATTTATTTTAATATTTGCAATGAGAAATTATCAGGGAAGTTCAGGTCGCAGCTGTGCGGTGTTCAAATGCCACAAGGATTAGAGAAAGTTTAAAAATTGGAAGCTAACTGAGTGCGAAATTCACTCGCTTTTGACTCATGAAGCCTGTTTGTGTGAGAAGCCGTACTCCCTACACAGGTTTCCGTAAGCGATGTGAAGGAATTCGTCGCCAGAGGGTAAAAACATCAACAGAAGGGACTTTTAAGTCAAGAAACATTATCATTATGTACTTTGGCGTAAAATTTAAGGAGTGAAAACTTGACTTTGTAAACAGGGTAAGATTTAGGGCTCCCGTTTACTACGGCTTCTATGCTGCAATCGAACTTTTACTGACAAAACTAAGTTGAAAAACCATCGAAATTAAAAAAATACATCATACCTTCATCCGTCAGATATGACCTTTGTCTTACCTCATCTACCCATGTATCCATGCTTTATTTTATTGATCTAGAATAAAGTAAATGGAACAATATCGGGGCATATCTCATATCTTACATTCATTTTGTACACAGAGCCAATTGCGGTCAGCGCGCTTGCCCACAGCAGCAATGGCGTCGCCGATAGAGGGCCAAATACATAAACCGGCCGTGAAATTGGTCTATACCGCCACCAGACTTATTTTCTTTTACAATACGGTTTCTTTACTTGTAATTCGCCTTTCCCTATAGCTCAGAGGAGATGCGATCTATGCAATGTTGCTATCCCTTTTGCTTTCTTTTCGTTTTTTTTTTTTTCGGGGAGAGGAGGAGGATCTTTAATTAACATATCTACATGTATTTTTCGTTAAAGTGGCGACAAATCTGCACAATATTGCTGGATTGATATTTTTGTTGTTGCTGTTGCTGTTCTTGTTATTTAATCTTCACCCGTTTTTCTATTTCTCCATGGTTTTCTTTCTTCAGCCGAAATGGCACGCCTCAAGTCTCTTTTACAAGAGAGGGTCGGTGGAGATAGCGAGAAGAGCTGTGCAGATTCCGAATCCTGCCCAGAAGAATAATCCACGAGAAAGGGAATTCTATTGGCATTCTTTACAGCATTTTGACCGGTGCATATCTGAAATGATTTATTATTTTCATTATTATCTAGATTAAGTACATTTTCTTAAATGCATTGTAACTTTAAATGGGTAACTAATTTTACACATCTGACAGTCTTATATACCATCTTATATACAACTATACAAAAGTAAAACAAAGCAGAAAAAAAAAAAAATACACCAAACACACCCCCAAACCCATGCCCCAAACCAAGAAATATTTAAAGGCGCATGTAAAAAGCAATAATGGCGTAATGAGCAACATCAGCAACATTGGTAAATCACTGGTATCATAATAAAAATTAACCACATTTTATTGGGGGAGGGGAACTGCCCCAAGCCCCCCCCCCCCCCCCCCCCCCGCCATCAGTACGCCAATGGGCAAATCAATATTGTTAACAATGGTTTTGAAGTCGTTTGATGGAATCTGCATTAACGATCGTCTGTACAGGAAAGATCGCCTGTTTATATGGAAGACTAGATTTTTGACTAAGTTACTAAGCTTTCTCATTTGAATTACATTTACATAATGTTTGTTCTTTGTTTTGTTTTATCATGTTTATGTTCCGTTTTTGTTATTATGTTCTGTTGTGTTTTGTAATTGAGAATGATCCTGAATGTTTGGATTTGAATCAATATATTTGAATTGAATTAAATTGAATTAAAGACTGCCTGTCTATTATAAAAAAAAAAAAAAAAAAACCGCTTCTTCCCTACATTTGAGGGTACGAGCAGTGGAATCAATCCGTTTATATTGGTCCCCCCCCCCCCCCTCCCCCGTAGTTGAAAATGGAATGGAATTTCAAAATGTTAAGAAGTCGGAGAGCACCGGCAAATCAGGGAAAAAATAATATGGCAAGCATAAGAAGTTGCGTGACTAGTCGGATTATTCAAGTGTTATAGTTTTGTTACGTTGAATGAAAAATGATGAAGAGGAAAAGAATAGAAAGGGGAGGAGGAGGAGAAGAAGAAAAAGAAGAAGAAGAAGAAGAAGAAGAAGAAGAAGAAGAAGAAGAAGAAGAAGAAGAAGAAGAAGAAGAAGAAGAAGAAGAAGAAGAAGAAGAAGAAGAAGAAGAAGAAGAAGAAGAAGAAGAAGAAGAAGAAGAAGAAGAAGAAGAAGAAGAAGAAGAAGAAGAAGAAGAAGAAGAAGGAGGAGGAGACGGGCATCAGCAAAAGAATGGATAATGAAAGAAAATTCGCTTATAAATTATTGTGGATGAGTTATATTCATTAAATTTGCTGTACTACAAAGTTCGTAAAGAATGATTTTTTAAAAGCTTGTAAGTCGCTAGGTGTGTTTTCAAAGCAGAAAAAAAAACTACAAAAATTAGGGTGAGTTGATATTTCGTAAACGAATTGGGTTGCTGCAATTAATGAATGAATAAACACAAAAATAATGCTATTCTATAGTCCATCTCAGGCTTTGGAAACAATTATGTTTTTCCTTTGATGAAAAGATTTTGGTGAAGCGAGAGAGGGGGGAGAGAGGGAGGGGGAGAGAGAGAGAGAGAGAGAGAGAGAGAGAGAGAGAGAGAGAGAGAGAGAGAGAGAGAGGGGGGGGGTTGGGAAGGAGGGAGAGAGACGGAAAGGGTGGGGTAGGCCTGGGATGCCACTTGTAGTACCCTCATTGATCAGTGGCACTCTGCAGTGGCAGCACCCCCACCCATACCAGTAAGCACCCACTGATCTGTATGAAAAAGATTCTTTTCACGTAGATCAGTGTGAACACTTGGCCTCACTGAACTAAAAATACGCTAGGCCATGCGCCAGCCTAACTAGCCATCGCCAGGGCCTAGGATCGCGCGCCGATATGGAGCTAGCCGCTAGATGGCGCTTTTGCAGAAGCGCGAAATTTGAGAAACTTTACTTTCGTTCGTCGACGTTTCGACTACTAGTAGGCCTACTACGGATTGTACTGGTTTGATTACAGTTGTTTTATTTTCATCATTCGCTTTCACAGTTACGATCGAGTATAAATTTTAAAAGGCACTTTATGAGGATATCTGTCTATTAGATAGCTGATTGGTGAGTTTTCTATCGACTTCCGAGTTTTTTGGAATTCAAACTCGGTCCCATTCGTTCATTTCTATGTTTCAATTTAACTAACTTGACTAAATAACCCCCCGGCGCATTCTAAATTTTACGAAAACTAAACCACAAGGTCCGGGGTTCGATCCCTGCCGCGGCACTCATGTCCTTTGGCAAGATATGAATCTACATTTGTCACGTCTTTTGGATGGTAACGTTATTCATTAATTTAATTTAAAGTCGGTCCCAGACGTAGCCTAAATAATCATAATTCATATCTGAATTGATCCACGTCTGTTAAACGGTAATCCTGGGTTTTAGGGGTATAAATTATTTGCACTTATATTTAATCACTAACTTCAGCACACCACATACAACACAGACTGTCGTGTGGATTATGGTTAGGATAGGGTTAGGATTAGGATTAGGATTAAGTATAGAGTACCGAAGTGTGACGTCATAAAATTTTGTGTTTTTTTTTGCATTTGAGCATTTTCATGACTATATTACGGCAGAGCATGATGAAAAACCTCCACACACCAAATTTGACGTGAATCGGTTTACAATGGCCCAAGGTATGGCCACATGAATGCCTAATTATCCCCACTGAAATCAGTGTAAACTGGCGGCCTGATTCATAACTGTTTAGAACCAGGCCAATTTACACTGATTTCAATGGGGCTAAGTAGGTATTCATGTGACCTCACATCGGGTCTCCATGAGCTGATTCCCATAAAATTTGGGCTGGGATGTTTTTCTGGCATCATGCTCCATTGAGAATTTGGTATCCGAAATTCTGAAATTCCAAAAAAGTTTTTTTGTGACGAACATGTATATCGCCTCGGTGCTCCATAGGGTTGGGCCCCAGGGAGATATGTCTCATTGAAGCCTACAGGTACATCATCCGTGTAAACAAACAAACAAAAAAAACAACAAAAAAAAAAAAAGGGGGTCGTTTTTCAGCACCGGGCAGGGAACCCGGGGATCCAGTTTAGGGTATCAAAAACAGGTAAAATCAGAATAAAGGGTATCAAAATCTGGAAAATCCGGGAAAATGTTACTGAATTAGGAGATAATGATTCAATAATTGCATAAAATCCCCGTCAAGGGTAAAACAAAAATCATTATTTCCGTCCTACTTTAATGCCCGTTTAGGGTGCTTTTCAGGAACTTATTTACGCGGATGATGTGCAGGCCTCAATGAGACATATCCCCCCGGGAGTTGGGGCGGGTCAGGATAGGGTGTGCTGAAGTTAGCGATCGAATGTAAGTGCAAATAATTTATACCCCTAAAACCCAGGATCACCTGTTAAACTTAATAAAAGCCCAATTCAACAACAACAACAACAAGTTATTTTGTAGGCAGTGTATACAGCCACACGCATGTGTCTTTACCTTACAGCCACACGCTTGTGGTTGTATCCACAGCATCGATATGAGGATACAGCCACACTTGTCTGAATTCCCACTTGAAGTCTGCCGCGACAGCTAGCTATCGTTAGTGTGCACTGCACTGCTGCACAAGCGATGTGTATTCATGCGATGGTATGTGTTGCGACTTGCAAAACTTGGATCGTCAGGTCGTCACAAAGGTTTTATCTCTCGATTTCACTTATTATACAAACAATATTTTCACTTCATTCTCACCTGGTCAGCAAGCAATATAGTACAATTTGTATTTCAGTGAATTTCAAGAGATAAAACCTTCGTGACAATCCAAGTTTTGGGGTTTGGCAACACACTGTCGCATGAATTTACACAGCGCTTGAGCAGTGCATACATACACACTAGCGATATACGCTGTAGCGGCGCAGAGTATAATATTCAGTTGAGTTGAATTCAATTGAGTGTGGCTGTATCCTCATGTCGATGCTGTGGATACAACCACACGCGTGCGGCTGTAAGGTAAAGACACACGCGTGTGGCTGTATACACTGCCTATTTTGTAACCAACCAACCCAACCTAAATCCCAAATACTTCACGTAATAAAAAAAGGAAGAAAATATCAGAAAAGATATAGGGAGAAAAGCTGGGCCTAGGCTAGAGCCCTAATCGGGAAATCTGTCACCTCTGAGGCCCTGTTCCAGTTCCCACATGTGCGCTTGCATTATTGTCTAACAGAACTATCGAGTATGGGAGTGGAATGCTTTCATGTCACCAGCAGCAGCACTGACGAAATAAATGGCAGTGAATGGACTGGTGACAAATTTCACAATAATGCCAGAAGGGGACTGTGTATATTTATATCATTATTGAAATTTGTTTGTATAATATACATGTATGTAGGCTATATAGGTCTTCGCTAATTAAACTTAAAAAGTAAAATGAAAAAAAAAACAAAAACACCTTTTTTGCATTGGTGATTAATAATACAGGGCTGCGTTTCATGAAACCGTCATAAGTCTAACTTCTTGGACATCCCATTGAAACTTGTGTAGAGTTAACACATGTTTCAATGGGATGTCCATGAACTTAGACTTATGATGGTTTCATGAAACACAGGCCTGGTAGTCAAACTGACTGATTGCCATTACAATAAAAACCAACACATACGTCTCAGTGTCCTTCGCTCAAGATAAATACATAAAAGGCTTGAAAACGGCTAAGATTTATTGATAAGGAAAGCAGGAAGACACGATTGTCAATAACCCTCTCAGGATTTCTATTGGCACAGTGGCAGAGAGAGAGTGAAAGATTTTTCAAAGTGAACATTGAAAAGCCTAGAAAGCTCACAATACAAGGTTGTATAAACTTGTCCTTCCATTGTGATTGAGATTACTGATCTTTTAAAATCTGAAGGAGCAAGAGAAAGCTGGCCCCTCTTTTTTTTGTTTGTTTTATATTTTTTTTGTTTTGAGTTGACTTTGTAATTGTTTTGGCTGTTGTTTTTTTGCATGTAGACTATCCCTCTATCTAATATAAACTTGCATTTGTGTAAGTGCCATTCGGGAGTGCTACGGGACTTTTTCTACATTCTCGCTTTCACCTTTGAAATCCAACACAGATTTCTGTTCATGGTTGACAACAATATTCCTTTTTGGAGTTTGTAATGAAGTTACCACGTCATGTTACTGTGTGAACGATAGAAGATCAAATAAACACTTAACATTAGAGTCAACCTCTAACAAACAGCAGGGTAGGAAACAGTAGGGTAGCAATTTGAAGATGTCTTAGATCTATCACTGTGATGAATTTTTAAGACAAATCAGCCCATAAAGTTTGAATTTATTCAGAAATTTTATTTTCTGTCATTACCAGATCTGAACATGACCTTTAACATCCCAATCTGAAAGATATACACAACCGCAGGTCAAAATTCTTTCTCAAAATTCATATCAAAGGAAATTAAAAGAGCCTAAGAGGACAAGTTCTTTTTAATGATTTAGAATATCATTATCATCATTTTCATCATCATCATCATCATCATCAAATGAAATCTAATTGTATTTTACATATTCTTTATCTTACAGGTTTGAATGTAAATGGAAGCTTTCTGAATTTAGAACTTCACCATTAGAAAATGGGGAAACGAAAACATCGCCCTGTTCTTCACCAACAAGAACAATGTGATGTATGGCTGAGTACAGCAGAGAAAAAAGAGCAGGTAGGATGTAATGATTAGGAAGTCTACCCTGACATCAATTTGGTTGTAATGTGAAAAAGGAGAAGAGAAATATATATAAGAGCATATAAAAGCAAAGAGAAACGGTTTATTTATACATGTAGGTTGAGATATACCTTATCCTGCAATCATGTAAGAGTTGAAATCTGTATTGAGTGGAAATTGGCAGCTGTGCCTCTGCGATTACCTAGTAATGTTTTTTACTTGAACCTGTTGCACATTTTTTCTTTGGGAGCTGGGAAGAAACATGTGTCGAGTAATGCATCTTGCATTGGTAGACCCCTCGAATTGGAAAAATCAAATCGGCTAAATACCTACTCTCGGATACCTTTACTGCAGTGCAACTTCAAACTTCAAAACTTCAAGGAGATATTGGCATTGGATAGCTGAGCTACATTTTGTAGGTTTTGTACATGTGTACATGTCTAGTGCACACTGACATCATTGGAATTTAAATACTAGCCTACCATGTCAGCTATTTCACCCTTGACAACATGCACCTAATTGCCTTTTCTCCATAAATGTAGGTTAGTACAAGGACCAATAGGTTCCCTTATGGAATGGGTTAAATAGTTTTTTTTTTCTCTCTCTCTCATTTGTTTGATATGTCATCTTTTATGTATTTTTTCCCCAAGGAAATCATAGAAATCTGATGGAAGATATTTTTGAGGTTTTAGGTAAACAATGGTGGAAAATCGATTTTTGCAGTCATTGTGAATGCTCTCTTCTTGTTCCCTATGCAGACACCAGCAGCAAAGAGGCAGAAGTTGTTCAGACCAATCACAAACATCCCAGATCTCATCATATCATCTCAACCGATCAAAGTAGGAACCAAACAAACAGACATCAAGAACTTCTTTGCACCAAAATCAGGTAAAGATGTTATCCTACATGAACATGTAGCTTCCTCCATCAGGTTTATTCATATTGAAAATCACCTTCAGTGAAAATATTTCACTTATGACCTAGTAAATAGACTGAAGAAACCGTCACAAGTGAAATAGTATGGAATGCTGCACACTTCTATGTCTTATACGACATATAAAAAGGCTTTTGTTACACACAGCGGACCTTTTCCCCACCTCCTTTGCTATTCATTCAGACATAAAGTTTCTGGTTTGAGTTCAGTATGATTTGATCTTAGTTTAACAAGCAATTTTCATAGACTCAAGTCCGAGTGTTTAATGTGTTAATGTGTTAATATGCAACAGGGCCGTCTCATTGCCTCTTTACACTGCTTACAAATTTTTTAAAAAGATGGGTTATATATGTTTTATGTGAATTTTGTAAATTCCATTGTGTGACAAGCAGAAGTTGGATTGGGTGACCCATATGTACAGTTGAAAGTCATGGTAAAGTGCTTCCATATCATGAGATTTCTGATAACAAGGTAATTTTCATGGTCCTCTGTACTTTTAGTTTTCCTGGATGGAACCAAAGTAAAATTTCAACCAAGAACCCCTCAATGCATTCTCCTTAATTGCAAGTTTGTCACTGTCGACTTTAAAAAGCGTAATTGTTATTTCGTGTTTTGGTCTTTACTTTGTTTTTTTCCAGCAACTGCCAAGGAGAATGTGGTTCCATCAGAATGTGTCTCCAAGAAATCACACACTTCAGCACCTTCAAGGAATAAAGGATCAGCAAAGGAACTTCTGGGATATCGAAGACCGGATACCACAGCATCTTTCAAAAGCTATCAAAATGATGCGGGTAAATACAGAAGTGCCATAGCCATTAAACATCCTGGCAAGTGCTCTCTGCTTGAAAGTGAACCCCATTTGATTCACCCTGTTTCCAAGATTGATAAAGACGAATTTTCCCTGTTACATGATGAAAGGGAATCTGACATCTTTTCTTCTTCACAAGACCTGTGTGAACTATTTAAGGATTCCCAGGGTATCCCACAAATTTCAAGAGATAACGAAGAATCTGAAGATGTTACTTTTACTATGGGAATGCAGGGTTGCTTGAAGGTGAAAGGACCAAAGGCAAAGCAACGTGTTGAACAAAATTCTTTTGGTAGACAGGAGTGTGTAAAGGGTGTTGAAGTTGATTCTGAAGTTGCTGCCGATCCTAATGAATCTCTTGCCTCGTCCACCCAGACAGATCATCCTTCAGATCTTGCCTTTTCCAGAGATGCCAGCAGATTTGAAAATGTCAATGTGACTCGAAGCTTGAAATCAACTGACGTATTCCCAAATGATATCCCCACATCTGTGCAACTTGACTCCAGTGAGATTGAAGAATCAGAAGACATCACTTTTATCCTGGGGACTCAAGGTTGCTTGATGGTGAAACAGTCAAAAACAAATGGATCTGTTCATTCTGATACCAACAATAAACGAGAATGCATAAATGCTTTTCCTGTTGGTTCTGAACTATTTGCAAAGCAAGGTGATATTCCAGAATCAGTTAATTCTCAGAGCATCCAGGCATCTGCGACAACGATAGTCCCTTTTCTTTGTGACTCCAGTGAGAGAGAGGAATCAGAAGATATCATATTTACTGTGGGAACGCAGGGCTGCTTGAAGGTTAAAGAGTCAGGGAAACAACATGCCAACTACAGTGCTCTTGATGTGCAGGAGAAATTTGATATTGATGATGTTAACTCTGAGCTCTCTGCCACACAAGATGATATTGATGAATCACAACCATTATTGTCTTGGAAATTGTCTCAAGATGTGGCTTCCACTATGGGCTCTCAAGAATGTCTTAAGGTCAAGGATCATAAAGGTCGGAGGTCAGTTGTTGCACTGTCTGAGGACTCGTCACAAGATGTAGCTTTCACAATGGGCTCTCAAGGTTGTCTGAAAGTCAGAGACTCTAGGCAGTATTGTTCAGTTGGTAAGCCATCTGAGGACTCATCACAAGATGGAGCTTTCACTATGGGTTCTCAAGGTTGTCTAAATGTCAGAGATCACACTGATCAAAGGTCAAGTATAACACAATCAGAAGACTCATCTCAAGATGAAGCTTTCACTGTGGGTTCTCAAGGTTGTCTCAAGGTCAGAGATCCCAAGGGTCAAAGGTCAAATATTGCACTGTCTGAGTACTCATCACAAGATGTAGATTTCACTATGGGTTCTCAAGGTTGTCTGAAGGTCAGAGATAACAAGGGTCAAAGGTCAAATACCACACTCTCAGAGGACTCATCACAAGATGTAGCTATCACTGTGGGTTCTCAGGGGTGTCTGAAGGTCAGAGATGACAGGGGTCAAAGGTCAAATCTCACACTGTCAGAAGACTCATCTCAAGATGTAGCTTTCACTATGGGTTCTCAGGGGTGTCTGAAGGTCAGAGATGACAGAGGTCAAAGGTCAGATATCACACTGTCAGAAGACTCATCTCAAGATGTAGCTTTCACTATGGGTTCTCAAGGTTGTCTGAAGGTCAGAGATTCCAAAGGTCAGAGGTCAAATATCACACCATCTGAGGACTTATCACGAGATGTAGCTTTCACTATGGGTTCTCAAGATTGTCTAAAGGTCAGAGATTCGAAGGGTCAAAGATCAAATTTCACACCATTAGAGGACTCATTTCAAGATGTAGCTTTCACTATGGGTTCTCAGGGGTGTCTGAAGGTCAGAGATGACAGGGGTCAAAGGTCAAATATCACACTGTCAGAAGACTCATCACAAGATGTAGATTTCACTATGGGTTCTCAAGGTTGTCTGAAAGTTAGAAAAGACAAGGGTCAAAGGTCAAGCATAATGCAACATTCAAATCTGTCAAAAGAGACAATCTGTTTGGATCCTGTTTCATTGTGTAGGGAAGATATGCATGTTGATTTGGATGGGAATGGTGATAAGGATAATGATGATTGTGATGATGATGATGAGTTCTCACAAACACAAGACCGGTGATTTCATTGATTATTAGAAATTTCTGGCTTATGTAACATGTAGAAGAATAAAATACATAGAATGTATTTCATCTTTGTTATGTACATGTATCAAGGGTTTTGCCGAGTTAACCTCCATCTTCTTTAGATCATACATGTATGTTAAGCATTCACAAAGACCACTATGCAATGATGCACAGTGTAGTAATTATCAAATTATAATAGCTCTTTTTAGAATCTTGCATTTTAAGAACCAGTGGTGTTCCCCCCCCCCCCTCACTTATGTTGGGTTGTACATGTAGATTGTATTTAATAACATTTTGATTGGAAAACAGAAATCAACCAAAACAGTCATAGAAATTTTATTTCGAAGAAAATTAAAAGCAGTGAGTTGAATCTTTGTGGGAGGTTAAGCAGCTACCAGTACTTTCATTTTGTTTTTGGGAGGAGCCAGGAAAACTATGTCCTTGGGGTTTTGTTTGTTTGTTTTATAGACCTGTTGTGTTCACTTTTACTTCTACTTCTGGAAGAACTCCAGATCTAAAAGTTTTGTCAGATATACATGCTTGTCTAAGATATGAATATGGCTGTTTTTTATCTGTAAAAGAAAGGGGAAAATAGAAAAAAAATTATTATATTTTGACAATATTATTGCATTAGGTGAACTTTTTTCCCCGATCCCCTCCTGATTGGCTGATTCCATTGTATTCGTAAGTTTAGTATTTTTGATGATTAGTTGGGAAGGCAAAGACAATGCGGCAAAACTCAAACTGATCGTACATATGAAAGGAGAGAAAGGGGGAATGGAGTGAAAAAGAGAAAGAAAGAGAGGGAGAGGTGGGGGGGGGGCAGGAGTAGAGGGGGAGTTTGAGGTTAAAGGAGAATGAATCCCTGGTGATTTTTTTTTTTAATGAAAAAGAAAGGATAAATATGTTCTGTACACAAGTTTTCATATTTGTCCCACTATCTCTCACGATGCAGCTTGTCTCCTTAACTTAAAGATAAATCATGGGAAAATGTATTTGGCACACTATGACATATGTTGAGTTCCCAAAGAGACAAGCAGAATCAAATTTACTCATACAATAATGGAGAAAATATGAAACTTTGTGTACACAACATATTGAAAGTTGTCCTAAACCTGCCATTTTGAAACAACATTGCCAGTTTGAAGATGGTCACAGAAAGTACATTGAGACTGTTCAAACTTTCATAAGTTTCTCATTATGTAACCGATTTTTTAAGGAACCTTTTAGAATTGCTTCTCTCAGTCCTCTCTTTTCATTAAAATAGACCCCCCCCCCAGTTTCATTCTCCTTTAAAGAGGAAGAAGGGTGGGCCCTATATGTGTGAGGGTGCGTGTGTGGGGGTGATGTGTGTGTGTGTGTGTGTGCATGGGCGCCGCAGAGATAGAGAGAGTGAGAGAGAGAGAGTGGGTGGGTAAGAGAAAGAGAGAGCAGAAAGAAAAAAAAAACGAAGAAGAAAGGGGAAGAACGAAAGAAGGAAACTACAATTCATGTTCCGGTCTGTAACAAAATGAGGAAAGAGTAGTCCGAATATGAATTTTATGTTTCTAAAAAATGCCAGATTTAATACAAAGCATTGTATACAAAGCGATAGTAAAACGAAATACATGTAATCGAAGTGGTTAAGTATCAAACTCCGACCTTTTAATGGACGTTATGGGTCGAGTTTCATTTGATAGTTCCAACTTTACATACAGTTCTCCAACATGTTTTTAACATATTACAAAGCGTACATGATAAAAATCCAGAAGTCTTCGTTCCCACAGTTCTCTGTTAAGTTGAAATAATGTTAAAATATCAAATTAAATCAGGAACAAAATTCAAAGTCGTTGACTTTTCATGTGCCATGTAGCCGTGTCGTAGCACATAGGGACCAACTTTCATTTTAGAGTTTAAAATATTTACTTTAATGTCCGGGGGGGGGGGGGGCACTGTCATTACAAGGTGCACACCATGCTCGTACATGGACTTTCAAAATGGACCCTAAACAAGTAATTATCCTTCGATCTCAGAATACCCTAAAAAGTATTTTGTCATGTTTTCCCCACCCTAAACAAGTACACGCACCCAAGCGGTTGTAAAAGTATACATTTTTCCCCCTGATTTTTTTCACTGTACGCGCGTACATCGCTCGTCCGTAAAAACAACCCTTTCTACGCATTTTGGGGTTGTTTTTTTTTTGTTTTGTTTTGTTTTGTGTGTGTGTATGTATGTACGAGTGTACGGGGGGGGGGGGGGGGGAGGGGTCCCTTGCACCCCTGGATCCGCGGGTGAGAAGGCAAGGTTAGCTTGCCATTTTATTTAGGGAGCTAAAATTAGAAATGGTAACCATCACCGTTTAGATTTTTAATTTCAGTACCCAGTAATACTCCTCTTTGCTAATCTCCGGCATTTGGACTCTTTGTACCGTCACGTCAATGGTCAATGCTACCAGCACGTGTATGCTGTAAGCAAGACTTAATTTAAATAAGAGATATATGGAAAATACAGATATGCTTGGTCAATGTAAAAATAACAAATTCATGTAGCAAAAAAAAGTCAACATTATCAGAACAAGATAATACCTTTATCCCCTCAAATGCTCAGCAGAAACCAATATTCATATACATTGATATATTTACAAGCTTATTTATTTACAAAATTCATCCATACAATATAATGCTAAACAAATCAGTTTCAAAACTATTTTCAAATCTATCATTTTCTCCATTTGCATTCACTGAATGCTACAAGGAGAGCAAGGGAAATTTGTAGTCCTTCACCTTCTGCTATTCATTTTTTATTTTCGCACCTAGGGTTTCAACTTTTTTTTCCTTGTTCAGTATTAAACAACAATTCTGTACAAAATACTGTATGGTGTTTGATAGCCTTAAAACTGAAGTCATGTTGGCACTATTCTCTATTCTTCAATCCGAGGGGGGGGGGGGGGGCGTTTCATCAACATTTGTTGTCTGACAAGATGTCAGATCTGACATCGTTCCTTGATTTTGATTGGATGAGAAGCATCGTTACTATGGCAACTGTCGGATAAAACAGACTTTGTCGAATAAAACATCCGACAAATCCTTTTATGAAACGCTCCCCAGGTATGTCTGCAGAACCCATAATGAACAGAGAGAGAGAGAGAGAGAGAGAGAGAGAGAGAGATAGAGAGAGAGAGAGAGAGAGAGAGAGAATAATGAAGAGACTTGCGTAAAAGGTGCATAATAATAATTACTCTGATAGCACTAAATCAGCTCTGTTTTCGGCAGTGAAAAAAATAATAAAACCGGGGAACGGGGGGGGGGGGGGGGGGGGACTTATGCTGAAATCCTGAAACGGTCATTGTCACTTCTTCCATAGCAAATTCAAATTCAAATTTATTGAAATAAAATAGCATGAATTATTATCATGCACAGTGACAAACCAGACCTCCGTTGCTTGCAACAGCGCATTGAAATCAGGGGCTTAGATAGAGGGATAGTGGGGGGGGGGGGGGGGTGCATCCCCACTTTTTGAAGTGGATGTGGGTATATAAAATGGGGGAATCACCACCACCCCTCCCCCGATATGAGGGCCTGTCTACGCTAATGATTAAAATTGACTTTTTTTTCATGATTACTTCATGTACTCTCATTATTTACTTGCCACTGGGACTACAAACATGACTTATGAGTAGAATAAATAAAATCATCTCGTGCCAGAAAAGAGCCTTTTGTTCTTAGGAATGGGTCTTATTTGTCTTGTCATGTTGAAGGAATGCAGGGCCGGATCCAGAAATTTTCAGGGGGGGGGGGGTCGGATGTCTGTTTTACCCGAAAAATTTGCTGAGAAGCAAAAATGAGTAAATAACTGAATAAATAACTAAAATAACTAACTAACTAAATAAATAAATAAAGGTCCTTGGCATTTTTTTTAATGTCCTCGATTTCAAGGGGGGGGGGGGGGGGTGGATCCGCCCCTGGAATGTTTGCTGGAAAATGTATATTTTGATTACGTTAGCGTTATAAAGCCTCCTCCTTCTCGCAATAAATGGAGTAGAAAAGTTGAACAGAAAATCTTGTTTTCATGTTAACATGCTATGTCAGTTTGATGAGGCCGAAGTATGTCGAATCAGGTCTCATATCCACGGTTCGTGAAGGGTATGACGACACAACACCCACGTGATCTCCAGCATCCAATAGCATCACTCCACTGGACTGACACGATCCGAATCTAACGAGTGGTGAGAAAAAACAGAGTGATAACAGTCTTGATAAATTGTTTCAATGCCATGCATGTATTTGGCGAGGCGATAATTGGTGTAGAGCGAAGTTGAACAAATCAATCAAGTTTTATTAGAACTTTTTTTTTCTTGTTATGCCACACTCATGAGGCCCTATACGTGACCTTAAATCCAGTTTCTTATAACAAGAGCAATACAAATTGTTGGGAGAAAAATGCGGGCTGACTAACATCGCGGTGAATATGAAAGAACATGAACTTTTTGTTCAGACACGTATATAAGATATCGATTTTATAATTTACAGTAAATTAATGGCAGCATGATTGCCAGTCCTTTACTGATTTTTTTTTTTATACAGTATTGTATCATTTATTCTACGATAAACCAACTTAACAGCAGCATATAAATGTACTGTAAATAATGCAGTATTTTACTGTATCATTTACGGAATAGAGTAACTTACTGGCTATTGTGAATTCCTATATATACAACATTTTTTTGCAGTATAGTATGGTCCCACTTGTTGTCATCAGTATCATCAATGCCTTGCAACTTTATTAAGTGTTCACTGACAATATTTAAAATGACAAGTTTTGAAATCTATCTTCCTATGAACAGATGAACGTATATGCCCATTATCTTGCCAACACCTCTACTATTTTTGCTGAATTGCGTCTGTTAAAAGTATTTGATTTGAACAAATTTAATATCGTAATATTCATGTACCTATGTCATAATGATCGTGTTCCAATGGCGATTGCTGAGCAGTTTCAACTCAATTACTAATTCCATTCTTATAGTACTCGAAGCTCTTCTGATTACCACTTGCCTTTAAATAGAACTAATGTTGGTCTGACAAGTGCATATTATAGGGGATCCAAGATCTGGAATGAATTACACCCAGCTATAAAGACAAGTCCATCTTTAAATTCACTTAAGCGTAAGTATAAGTCATATTTACTGAAACAATTTTAGGCTCTTTGTCTGGCATTATACCTTGTCTGTGTTGGGCTTGCCCTGGTTGTTTAACTTTTATTGTATTTGCTGTTGTTTTTTTTTAAATAACCTATTGTATGATATCCAGTCAATTTTGCCCATCTACATCTATTTCTATTATTGTATTTTGATACTCAAGGTGGCAGCTGTTCATAAAGCTTTTGCTTTTCTTGCTGTCTCCTCTATCTTATGTTTTTATACTTTGTCTATATGTATTTTTAAACTATTGATGGAAATAAATGAATTGAATTGAATATACAAAAGGCCCATTTGATGCATTAGCAGATAAATTCAGCTTCTTACCTTGCAAAAGCAGATCCTCTAACTCCCATGCATTTCAGGAAAGGGACGCCATTAATATTTGTGGAAGCACCATAGAAAGCCGATTTATCGTAGAACAGGATCTACAACAATAGGAATACGTTTTTCAGTTGAAAGCATTGATATTGTAAAACCTTTTACATATATTCTTCCTTGTCAACATAGACTTTGAGAAGAATAACACGTAGTGACGGAAAAGGAAAAAGATAAAATGAACATGGCGACAACATAGGCGGAAATCTTCTTGAAAGATGATGGAACATGTTAGAAATTTTCTGGTATAGGTGTCTCCTTTTTACCCCTCAAAATTCGCCGTGCCCCGGGATTTCCACCCATGAGTGATAAGAAGAGAAAATGGAAATAGCAGTAAAGATATGAATTTGGCAGGTTTGGATGATAAATGTTAAAACCCGAAATGATCATGATGAATGAAAGACAAACCAACCAAACAAACAACAAACAAACAAATGGTTAGATACTAATAAGTTTTGGGAAAGTCTCACAATTTTAAAAAGTGTACAAAAAAAGGGGGGGGGGCGTTATAAGTTTACCAATTTGAACGTCGATATAATGAAGCTCAAAATATTCATGTACTGTACCATACATAATTAACATTTTTAAAGTCCTGGAAGTTCACTTCCTTCAAGACCAGCATTTCATTCGCCAAAACACGGGAGAGACCTTGTCACGTGGATTATTGCTTTCCATATTAATGCCAACCATGGCCGAAACCTCTTTTGAAGATTTCCCCCCGACTAGGCTAGATGCATAAGTCTTCCAAACTAGAGACCCTTCTATGATCTTTACGACGTGTGACCCCGGCGTGTGACACTCTCAGCATGCTAAAACAATACAGTCTTAACCCATTCGTGGACAGGAATTATTTAGAGCCTAATTTGATCAGCTTTCATTCTTCAAATTGGCAACACCAACATTTTTATTTTATTGCTACATTTTTCTTATAAAACATCATGTATCTGAAATGAATATATATTGACAGAAATTATGATAAGTCAAAAAGTTGCCAATTTGCAGGGGAAACGGTGATTTTAAACTTTCTATCACATTGCCAATTTAAGGATCTTAATGCTTATTTTCCTTTAAGAAATTTTCAGCATCAAACAACAAATACTGACGCAACCAAAATGGGCATAGTTTGTGTAGAATTTTTTCCTCTTTCTGCTCATGTATTTGGTATGATTTTTAGAGCTTTGCATCAAAGGTTATTAGGCCAAACCACAAAATGTGGACCTCTGTCATGAATGGGTTAATGATCGCAGCATCTTTACATCAATGAAGAACAACTTCCCCTCCAAAGAAACTAATGTTGCGAACATAGAAACACTCACACTACTGTAGACATAATAATGGCCACGAGAGAGTACAGTGATGTTACCATCTCGACCAAGTGAAAATCCTCCAGTCGTAGTGCTGATAAACCACGAGTTCAGATGACCGTATTCATCTCAAAAAAATAAAGAAACGAAAAGCATATCAACAAAGAAGAATTTTGTGATACCCTTATATCTTTTAATAATTTCATGCGAGGGTTACGGACGATTTGCCCCCAAAATGTACAAAATAGCCCTCGTAAGTTGCAAAAGAGCCCCCGTAAATTGCTATTAGGTGCAATACATAATGTAATTTGGAATGAACAGAAGTAGGAAAAATAGCCCCGCACTGAAAATATTTTTTGTTTCCCTGTTTAATGCGCACTTCCAAATTGCACGGCTGACAAGAGTTCGAGGTTTACAAAATGTAAGCGATTATAAGTTTTTTGTCGACATAATTCGTTCGTTGGGGAGGAACATGAGGTAGAGGGACAGAGGGTCGTTCTCTCTCTTAAAAAAAAATAAAGAAAAAAAAAAGAAAAAAAAGAGAGAGAGAGAGAGAAAAAAAAAAGACCTCTCTAGATTGAGAGAAACGCTCTCGACAGTTTAAGAATTTCGTTAAAGCAGAACCCACACTTGACAAGACTACCATGACTACTATGAACACTGATGAATCAGATCTGGTTTTCCTTTATTATAACACAGGGATATATATATATATATTCTTAACCCGTTGACGACTGAAGGGGGGGGGGGGGCTTCTCTACAAAAACTCTCCAGATATAAAACAAAAACTTTACAGTTTGAGATTTTCGTTAATCACATAAAATGCTCGCACCAGACCACGAATCAAAGAAAATCTCTTCTACACTATGAATTTCTTAGATGGAAAACCTATAGATTGTGATTAGGGATGAAATCTAACATTAGATAGACAAATATCATTATAATCAATAATATTGATTTCTAAATCTATTCGATTAAGATTTGCGACCACACTTTTGATTTGACCCCGATTCACGTCTAGGAAATTTCGAGTGTATTATTGTTTGTCCATTTCTCTTGGGGTGTGTGTGGGGGGGGGGGGTGCATGGGAGTTGGGGTTGTTTTCACTCAGAAGCGATAGCTATATTCATGGTGAGGGTGAGGGTGAGGGGAGGGGGATTTTACAAAGTTGAAAGGATTACCTAATCTTGTCAGTCCCGAGTAGAGATCTTCAGGCATGGCTTGGAGATGAATTGCAGCCAAGGGAGAGGTAGATGTACCAAGCTGGAAACAAAGAGAAACCAAAGAAAAAAGGAAACAAGCTTTTTTTAAATTAAACTTAAATGTCTGGGAAAAGGACGGAGGGAAAGAAAGGTAACCGGACCGCTTTAGTCAGGTAAACTGAGAGAGAGAGAGAGAGAGAGGAGAGAGAGAGGAGAGAGAGAGAGAGAGAGAGAGAGAGAGACAGACAGACAGACAAAGAAGGAGAGAGAGGGAGAGAGAGAGAGACCATTTGATTTGACTGCGTGGAATTTATTTTTTCCACTCTTGATTTTCTTTAACAAATTACAATAAATCATACAAAATATCATCGAAATATGAACAATAATAGTACAGATTACAGAAGCATGAGCATAACGGCAATCCTTGGGTTTATTTTTTCCATCTCGGAGATCCGCTCTTGAACAATTTTTAATTTGTTATTTTTAATATGTTACTCAATGTTCTGCTTATTTTTTATTTTTTTTTTTTACTATTTTTTATGTTCAGTGATTTTGTATTTTGATCATGTAAATCACATGTAAATATCATGATTCTCTATGATTTTTCTAATAAATACATAAATATAAAAAATAATACAAGAATGCTATGAAGTAATCAAAATGATTGGTAAGAAATTTATCAGGGTTGGGGCGTTTAAAACGAAGTGTTTTAAAACGCGTTTTAAAGCGTGTTTTAAAACACCCGGGTTTTTTTACAAAAGAAAAAACATGTTTTAAAACGCCTCATAGCCTTATGTGTTATAAGTCTATAGACTCTGTACAGTATTTTCCCAATGTTTAATCATTTTTATGCTTGAATTAATTGTTTTTAAGTTTTATTTGCTGTATTTTCATGCATGATTCAACTGCTTTAGTACAGAACCAGTGCAGGAAAATCTTAAATTGGTCTACAATCAGATGATTCATCAAGATCGTCACCCTTTGTGTCAAGCTCGCAATCCCAAATTGCGCCCTCTGCAACCATCGTGTCCAACAGACTTTAAATGTTTTTTGTAGAGATGTCATTGGTCTTGCTCTGCATTTACACCACACTTGCCTGGGGTGAGACTACCCCAGAGCTGACCCAAACTGGCCTCATAGCTGTTGCCTACTGCTTTTGATAAACAGAATCCTTGTTGTTTTTATCACCATTTTGAATTTAACATTTCAAATTAAATATGCATACATGCCAAAGGAATTTTTCCTTCTTTTTTTTGATGAGACTAAATAAGTATTCATCACTTAAGTATAGAAGAAATGATCGGTTTTTGTAGTTTGGGGGGAAAATGCATCCAAGAGTGTTTTTTTTTAATTTGTATATGTTTTATTGAAACAAATCAAAAGAATCACATATCTACCAGATTCGAAAAATTCGAGAGAAAAAAAAACACACATAAAAATAAAAAGTGGTGGCAGACAACTAAGTGTAAATATAAGTACAATATGAGGCAGCAATACTCTTATTACAAATGAAATATGATATTAGATTTAGTGAACTACTGGGATATTTTTTCTTTCTACAGAATTCATAATTACGTTGATTATGTTCCAAAAATGAACTGATCTTAGGCTAAATAAATTAGGTGTTTTTTTTTATTTTTTCATTTGAAAAAAAAAATCCAAACGCTCAAAAATGTATTAGTAATAGTCTAATATAAGTGTAGCGGTATTGCAAAAGATTTTTTGGGGAAAATTCTGATTGAAAACACTGAGCTGCAAAAAAAAACAACATTAAAAAATATTTTAAAACGTTTTAAAACGTTCTAAAACAATAAAAAGTTTCATTTGTGTTTTTTTTTAAATAAAAAAAAAAAGTTTTTTATTACAACCCTGGAATTTATGATAATACAAAAGCGGTTAAATCTTAGTTAAAAACATATATTATGATATTTTGCACTAAGCCGCTGACTATTAGATTCTCTTATTCCCATAGCCTTATTACAGTATAACTTATTACACTCGGTTCTAGTTTTCAGTGGGTTAAACATAAGCATACCTGTGATGAAGCAAGTCCAGCAGTCATCGGAGTTCCTAGCAAGATGAAATCATTAAAGGGTCAATGAACAGATGAAAATACCTAATAAATAACTTCCCATTATTATGAGAATAAGTTTGAGTTAAGCAGACATATCAAGCAGAATAACACAAATTTTCGCGACGGGGATCCATCTATATGATATTTGACTTGTTACAACATACTCATAAATGAATATTTTACATAATGTACAAGCAAGTACATTTCTATGTAAAGCACTCCCTGACTGATATATTCTTCCTCACTGCTTAGTTTTTGCGTAAATGAAATTTGAAGTAAATGCGTTCATTCTGTCGGAAAATTAAAACGCACAATTATTTCTCAAAAAAGGTTAAGGTTCATACTTATTTCTGTCTAGTGCACCTCGTACCCACGTGCTTCTTCAGTTACTCTACTCTTGAATCCTTCAAATCTGTCCTATTTAATCTTTTTGTATTAACAATGATTAATGTCTAATATGTAATTGCCTGTACAGTGCTTTGAAACATAATATGCTGAAAGCGCTATACATAAATTCCATGTATCATTAAATTCCATGTATTATACAGTTCGTAAGGATCATTTTATTGTTCCTTCATGGAACATTGTGGTATTTATATGTTAAAGTTGAAGTGATGTAAATGTTTCGCTAGCATGCAGTGCCCTCAGTCAACAAAATCAAATTTAAAAAAAAACGACAAATATAATATCTGTTATCATACCTGGGGGTCCTTGTGGTCCGGCTGGGCCAGGGGGTCCCTTTACACCCTTGAGTCCTCTCTGACCCTGTGGTCCGGGTAAACCAGGAGGACCACCAATACCAGGTTGTCCGGGGCTGCCGGGCACGCCCTTAGGTCCAGCTGGTCCTGTGAATAAAAAGATTACATGACTGAGAAAACATAGATTAAATTTGTGGACGGGGAAACGGGGATGGGGGAACTTCACACGCTTATTCCTGTGCCTCTGGTTAAACCAGGAGGACTACCGATACCAGGTCGACCGGGGCTACCCGACACGCCCTTGGGCCCAGCTAATTCTATTTATCAAGTGGAGAAAATTGAAAGATTAAGCATCATTTTTTAAGTCGGGAGATTTGCAAAAGTGGGTTATTAATGATAAAATATGACTACGGAGAGTGTGAGAAAAAGAAAGAGGGAGGTAAGGAGGGAGAGAGAGAGAGAGAGAGAGAGACGAAGAAAAAGAAAATAGTGTCTGAAAGTAATGGAGAGTAAAGAGACAGACAGAGAGTGACTGTGCGTGTGTGTGTGTGTTTTACGAAAAAAAAAAGTAAACGCACGTTAAAAGAAAATAGATTTGTAATAATCAATACAATTGCAATACATATTGAATCACTGTGTAGGTGAGCTTTATCAAAAAGACGATATACTATAGTAACTGCATTGATGATTGCGATATCCTTAATGATGCCATGATTGGTATCACTTACCTGGTTCGCCTGGGGGACCTGGGTCTCCTTTGTCTCCTTTAAGTCCTCTAGCACCATCCTGACCGAACACACCATCTACTCCTGGTTCCCCTCGTTCACCTTTCTCTCCTGTAACCATGGTAACGAAAAAACAATAATGGACAGCCATTCACTATTATGGACCTCTTTCCACTCTTTAACTGGTAGCTCGTCTTAAGCTATCAAACCCCCGCACAGTGATCTGTGTAGAGTTGCCAAATACAGGACGTACAGGACGTAGTTGGATGCTCACTCGTGCATCCTTGCAATAGACCTGGTACAGGCATGTTGGGGGGGGGGGGGGGGTTATGTGGCTGACACAATAACAGTAAGAAATTTTTACAACGGTGAGCAGTTCAATGCCATGGATAAAAATTCTATATTAAACAAATCTAATCCAATAACCGTATCTGTGTTTGTCCCAGCTGAGGCAGGAAAATCGTATTTCAAATTTCACTTTATTCTGATTCTTCCATTTGATTTTAAGTTTCTGTTTCATATGTGACACCCCTCTCCCCCTCCCCCCCCCAAAAAAAAATGAAATTTGAAAATAAAGAAAATAATTAGCAAAAACATGAAATAAGCATGCATGAAGAATATTTCGTTGATAGCAATACTAGCACATTCAAACTTAATTAGAAAGCAACAACATAAATTATGTCATGGATTCATTATAGGGCCTACTTAGATTTTAGGACGACATTAACATTATGTAACCACTAAATTATAGATATTATACTTAATTTACAGTTCTCAAATCGCAGGGAGTAGAGGTGCTGTGGTCAAGTGGTCAAATCTCCGGACTGTGAACCACAAGGTATGGGGTTCGAATCCCTGGCGCAGTCACATGTCCTTTGGCAAGACATTAATCTACATATTCCACCCTCGACCTAGGTGAGGTGAATGGGTACCTGGCAGGAATAAATTCCTTGAAAAGTTCGAGATCTGTAATGGCAACTTGCTAAATACAGGATAATGATATTCCAATTCCTTTGGAAGCAGGTAGAGACGTTCGATCATAAAAAGCGAGAAGAACGGATTATCATTTTTTTTCATAACTACAAGAACGTACGCGGAATATACGTTAAATATTAAAAGCAATTGAGAGAGAGAGAGAGAGAGAGAGAGAGAGAGAGAGAGAGAGAGAGAGAGAGAATAAGAAGAATAGGAAGAAGAAGAAGAAGAAGAAGAAGAAGAAGAAGAGAACGAGAGAGCGAGAGAGCGTGAGGGAGAGATGGATAGATCATCAGATCATAGATGAATATTCTTAGCATTATCCAGAACATTTTTTTACCTCTTCTTCCAGTAGATCCTTGTCGACCTCTTTCACCTCGTGGTCCTTGTTCACCTTTGGGACCTGTATAAGATTGGATGGGATGAAATGAAATACAGTTACTTTTTATCATGACAAAACATCTGGGCCTCTATATACCCCCGCCATTCTCCCATCCCTCATTTTTTTCATAATTATTTGCACCTCTTTCATCTTATTCACTGTATGTCTGTGTGTTTCTGTGAACATGGTGAAGCTCATGTTTATTTAACCCACTGTTGGCTGATCAAACCGGGTGACTCGTGTTTCAAGCCTCTGTCAAGAAAAGAATTCGGTAGTCAACGGGTTAATTGTATATGTCAAGTACGTGTACTTGTTGAAGCACAAATTTATTTTATTTTTAAAATGAATAATGTTTATAACATGGAGAAAGAAAAACGAAAGAGAAAAAAGGAACTAAATGAATAAATAAAAAGGCGATTTCGGGGGGGGGGGTGGGTTGGAGGAGCTGTTATCAAAATATGTGGCTGCATTTGCTTCATCAGAAAAAAGACAGGACCTGTAAACAAAATCTGGAGATATTACGGAAAAAACCCCGGGGGTAATAGGTTTTTCCGTAAAAAATAAGATAACGAGCTTGGCTTTTCCGTGGTTCATAATAAAGTTGGAACATGGAAGGGTGTTATGTTGAACTGAGCAGTAGACATGGTAGGCTGGTACTTGTCATGACTCATGGTTGTCAGTTCTCACCAAGTTGCATATCACGATATTAGAACATCTCCTTGCATTGCTGCTATCTTAAAATCATCAAAACATATTGGGTTGAGCTGAGAAGTAGCCTATGTTGGTCATGACCCATGGTTACCTAGTTATACATTTTATATATATCACGACATCCGCTTCTTACCTGGCGGGCAGTCACAAGTTGACAGCATCCTCCTCCCGATATACTGGGCATCCTTCATCCCATCAACATCCCTTAACCCTTCCTCTTCCCTCAACCTTAGCTCAGTCAGGTCTCGTGTTTGCCTCAATACAAGCCCCTCCAGCTCCCTGACCCGATGGTATAAGGTGATAGAAGGAGCCAGAGACACTGCGAGCACCATACACACCAGTACGGCACCCCGGAACATCGGCCGGGCGCGAGAGAGGATGCCCGCTGGCTGTGTCGTCATGGACGTGGTGGTGTTGGTGGATGCACCTATATCACGAGAGCAAGCAGAACAAGATTAAACTGGGGTAGCATATTTAACACAGTGGTGCCGAGTGCATGGGTCAGCCGACTTTTTTTTGCTTGCATGTCTGTAATAGTGTAGTCAGAAGAAGGGAACATTCATAAGAAATCCATGGCGTTCGGTGAATACTTGTGTATTGAGGTGGAAGAATCCAAATCGTCACTTGACTCAGTAACTATTCTTGGTAGAGGGAGAAAATGAATAGTGATACGACGATGACGAGAGAGAGAGAAAGAGAGAGAGAGAGAGAGAGAGAGGGGGAGAGAAAGAGGGGAGGTGGTGCCTTGGACAATCGTTTAAGCTGTCTGTATACTCTCCTTCTTTCGAGCGAAAAATGTCCTTTTTTTCTTTTACGGAAAGAAGATTTTTTTTTTCCTTTTAAGGAAAGAGAATTCAGTCCACCCCTGACATGCCCATACATAATGTCTTGCGGATATGTTCTGTAGATCTATGTCTTGGTCCGATGACGTTAAATCGAGTAGGTGAAGTGATTAGACGAAGAAAAGTCACGTATCCGTGTAACCTAGTTTCTATAACAGCTTTTAATAGACAAATCATTTTAGATAAAGCTCACTTGTGCGTGGTACGCCAATGGCAAATCTACTTAACTCGAATGAACAGCGAGATCTCTTTGTGTGAAATTGGTAATCATGTGTAAAGCATATTATAAAGTACCGTATCTATAAAAAGCGCCATTCTGTGGTCCACTATAGCACCCATGTTCTCTCTTATTTCTTCATTATTCACTTAAATCATTCACAGTTCGTGTTTTCAATTATTTTCTCTTAATTTATTAGGTCCTCTCCTATCCTACAGCAAGAGCATTAAAAACTTTAGCCTTTACTTACAGCCCAAGTACATGCTCGTTTGAGGTATCCGGCCTACTTTGACCAATGAATTGTTTGAATTTAGGCCACTGCTTGAGCTGTGGTCCTTTGAAGGTTTTTTTTTTTCTCGTTCTCGTTTGTGTTTAGTTAAAAGTGCGCATGGTCTCTATCTCTCTCTCTCTCATCACGAAATTATCCCTCTTTCTCCCCCATCCACCTGTCTCCCTGGCCCCCATGTCTATCTCTCTCCCTCATCTCTCTCTGTTTCTCTCCAACCTCACTTCCTTTGTATTTTGTGCTGTTCTCTCTTTGTTTCGTGTGTGTTCCTGGATTTGTACTGACCCCCCCCCCCCAAAAAAAAAAAAACAACAACAACAACAACAACCAAAAAACGTTTCATAAACCCCAACAAACATGGAAAACACTATACTTGAAAAACAACAACAGCAACAATAAGCCACGTGTGATATCAATAAGAAAAAAAAAACACGAAAAATTGTCTCCATAAGCATAGTAAGATGTAAAAGTGCGAGTCGTGATGCCATCCCAGGCTATCAACTTGACCATTGCGCATTTCTTGTAACCATGGTAACTGTGCTTCTCGGTTAAAGTATACTTGAAGTTATAACGATACAGATCACTTACCAGAAAACGAATACAACATGAATGTATTTTGCCATTGCTATTTTTAAAAACCATTTCAATTCCTGAATTTCCTTCCTTCCTTTGTTTTAACTTTTTTTTTTCATATTTCCATGGCTATATGCCCATCTCTAATCCTCCCACACGCACGCATACGCACACGCAACGCAAGGTCTCTCACCGCACAGGTGCGGGCAAAGCCCTTCCTCAAATACCCCCTTTTAGGTCTTATCCTGCTCTACAAATATAAAGGTTCAGAGTAAAAGACGTGATCTCAAATTTGTCGTGGCATTAATCCAAAGCCTTCCCTCTGGCAGATCACTCTTTCCATGGTCGCACTTTCAACGGAGAGTGAATTCAGAATAAGTGTTTGTTTGAAATGTTAAAGCGATTTACGTTAGCACTCTCTCTCTCTCTCTTCCATTGTACTTTGGGTTTTCATAATGCATGTAAATGCCCGAAACTAAAGATACTTTCTGTTTCACACGCGTTTCCATTTTTTAACTGGTGTGTCAATGCAATTTTGTCGAAGTAATAGTTCTGTAACCCTCGTTTTTAAAAACCTTTTCATACTTCATCAGCATATATCAGACACATGCCGCCTGTGAAGTAACATTGCATTGTGTTGTCTGAGGTTGCTTACGACTCGCCCGGACAACTCAACCCAGATGACCAACCAATCCCGGCATCTGCCCCTTGGAAAGAAACAATTCTGTACGTAACCTTACAGCTTTCCTCTAGGACAATTATCTCTGGGATGTTGATCCCCGGATAACTTCCACAGGAAACTACTTCCAATATGGACCACCTCCAACTGAATGATGAGTCCCGCAGTCCAGGGTCTAAGAGGTAGTTGTCCGGGGTGGGGGGGGGGGGGGGGGGGTAGGTGCATGGGTGGGGGGAAGGAGGATGGGAAGGAAGGCTTGTCTCAAAGGGTAGCTGTCATGGCGGAAGGGTATTTGGTTTGGGTATAGGAATGTCAGGTCAATACATTTTGGTCGAGAAGGACAGAAGCGGGTAAAACACCTGGGCCCCGTTTCATAAAACGTGTTATCAATAACAAGTTGCAATAACTGTTATAAGCTACTGGAATCCTTACATCTGATTAGCTGAGAGTAAATTTGTCATTAAAATGTGGCAGTTGATACTGATAACAAGTTTTATGAAATGGGGCCCTGGTTTACGGATGTGAACACCAAACATCAGTGCTAAACGAAAATCGAACCCAGGACCTCGAGTCTCGCAAGTGGGTCACGACCCTTCATCACTATACCATCCATGAGTTAGTTATCCGGGAGTCGTTTTCCGATGATAGTTGGTCTGAGGGTAGTTCAGCTAGGTTGGTGATAGTTGTCCAGGGGCTGTATTTCACGGGATATTCAGCTTTATAAATCGAGTTTATGTCGATGCCCTAACAGCAATCAATAAATATCGACATCCATCTTGAATCTAATTGCTTCCCAGTGAAATGAATTCTGAGTGTGCTACAGCCATCAACGGAACGGCAGACATCTGAAGTGGAAATTCTATCTCTATGTATTTTCATATTCACGTTCTACACGTGGAGTGTCAATAAATTATTCATTCCACAGCACTTTATGCATCGGATCCTTGTTCTGCAAGTAGGTGTGTATGACTTCTTTACCTTCATCTCCGTACATTTCAGCAGATCTCTTCATAAAGGCAACATCACTGTGAATGCCCTCGCCCGGCCATCATATCAAAATCATAAAAATACTCATAGACCATAGACAGACACGTGATATGGAGTGTGAGGGCGGGTACGTGCGTGTGTGTGTGTGTCATTAGTGGTAGTCAGAAGAATCAATTCGACACGCGACCATAATCGATCTACCAACCAGTATCAAAGTGTTTTACCAGCTTCTCCTTATACCAGTCATACCACCAAGCTCAGTGGCGTAGTCACAGGGGCGCTGGGGGAACGTTCCCCCTCAATACTGAAAATGGAGAAAAGAAAGGAAAATAAGAGAAATGGAGAGGGGATAGAGGAAAATGCGCAAAACGGAGGTAACGACCACCTCATACACACACTATCTCTACCTGCCTGGTTAACAGGGGCGGACTGCATGTCCGGGGGGGGGGGGGGGGGGGGGGGGTGGATCCCTACCAGAAGCACGATAACTGGGCTTGAGGACCGGTTGATACGTGGTCTGGTCTGAGGGTTAGTCCATATAGGTTGAGTGGATCGTATACCTTAAATTCCCTGAGCAAAATTTCAGTCTTAATTCGCCTTGTGCATGATTTTCATTATTATGAAAGGGACTCTTCCAATGATACCGTGCCCTCACCCCGAATTATATCTGAACTTGAGTACGCCACTCACCCATCATTGAAGATGCTTTGTGTGCAGCCGTAGTCATGGGTCCCCGGATAGTTAATATCCGTGAGGCAGTCTCGGTAATATCAAAGCAATATTATAGTAATAATGCCAAAACATCAATGTCTAATATTTTCTTTAGAAATTCCGTTAAAATAGATTTTTTAAAGTACTGCTGAGTCAAGATATTGATGAGTTTAGAGTATCTTGTTCCTATAAATGTGGTAATGATTGATACTTAATTTACAATATTTCAGACTGTTATAGACAAATTGATTTAGGTTACAATAATCATAGAAGATACAGCTGCAACAACAGTACAGGATCAGCGTGGAGTGAATCCTCGTTTAATGATTATCATATCAACCTGCTTAACATTTTATAATTTCCTTGCAAATCGATTCCTAGGGGGGGGGGGGGGGGGGAGGGAACGTCTTACATGTTTTCTCTTTTATGATATAATTACTAACGCTGACTAATCTGTGTCAAAATCTAAATTAATATAAGATATACACAAAACCCCGATGATGTGATACCCTGTTGGTTTTTGCAATATTTACTCTCTTTTTTTTGGGGGGGGGGGTGTTATTAATGCGATATAATTAATTTGATTGTACTTTGTTCCGTTATCGATTATGTAGAGGTATCGTGGTCTAGAGGATACGTCACAGGACTGTGGATCTCGTGGTCCGAGTTCGAGTCCCGCAGCAGCACTTATGTCCTTGGCAAGATATGAATCTACATTTGCCACTCTCCACCCAGGTGTTGAGTGGGTACCCGGTAGGATGCGAAAGTCATTGTGGTTTGTTTAGCAATGTGAGAGTCTGCAAAATGCGCCTGGCTGGAATGCTCCCCAGGGAGTGGAGAAGGTGCATACATTGTATGCGGGCAAGCCTGAATCTGATGACGGGGTTAGTAATATTTCTGTAAAGCGCTTAGAGATATCCGAGATGTTTTAAGCGCTATATAAATCCAGAATATTAGTATTGTTTTATGCACTCCACTTCAAAATGAAGTTTCCATGATCATATATGCACTAACTGAATGAATACAATAAAGAATATTATAACATTATAAAAACAAAAACTCACAATTTTGGACACGCTAAATCCGTCTGTAAATATGGTAAATAAATATCATGCGTAAACGTTAAATTCATTTACTTCTGTAAAAAAAAAATAACATGCTAAGTTAACCATGTCAATCCTGTTTTCCTATTCAATTCAATTTAGTTTTTTTTTCTTTATGAGTTTTGAAAACATAGACAGGCCATAAGTAAATTTTGACGTTACCTATATTATTATAATGTATGTGTTTGAAACTAGCGCTGGTACCGTATTCTTTGTGATTATGCAAGGCATTTTGATCGAATACTTTGAAAGTGGATCCGTCATCTGACATACAATAATTATCTCATTAGAATAAATTAGACTGTAATAATACCCTCGGATAGTCGGCCTTGCATGGACATAAAAATGTGGTAACTCAATTATTGCTCAAGCTATTCCGTATTTTGAATTACAAATTACAAGCCTGAAAGCACGCCACTTTGCAATATACATGCATTGCACTGAACATGCTGAACATGGAACTTGATACGTGTTAGGGCAAACGAATGATAAATATCCCAATAGAATATATTACAACG
Organism: Echinometra lucunter; assembly: GCA_029962745.1. Taxonomy (NCBI): domain Eukaryota; kingdom Metazoa; phylum Echinodermata; class Echinoidea; order Camarodonta; family Echinometridae; genus Echinometra; species Echinometra lucunter. Next base: position 1,956,244 of record CM057169.1, on the reverse strand, counting down.
ATATACCATCTGAAGATGAGCCTCGCATGATCAATAAGAAATTGATAAGTCATGTTCCCATCAGAATTTGTTTTGGACGTATGAAATTTGTGTTGTGCAGGATTGCAAACACACACAAGCTATGCCACTGTGCAAGATATTTTGTACTGAACACCAAACTTGGTATACGTATAAGATCTGACGAAGAATAATGATCTCATTAATATAAATCAGACTGTACTTAATACCCTCTAATGATGAACCTCGCATAGTCAATGAAAATGTGATGAGTGATGCTAATCGAATTGGCACATCGTTACTATCTCACCAGATCGAATGAAGCACTGAATAGATACATGATCAGCTAGATCGCATTTCTCTAATGACAAAAAGGAGCGAGGGCTTGAACTCGAAGTGGTAAAAACAAGGGGTGTTGGGAGGTAGTTGGGGGATACTGGGGTGGTATGGGATACGGTATGGAAGGGTGGGATATGGATGATACATTGTATTTTCATTTTCATTCTTAAATAATTTCTATTCATTTTCCCCTCGTATTTTGTTTTTGCTTATTGGTTTCTACTTATACCCCTTTCATTTTTTTTTCTTTTCATTTGTTATAATTGAATTAGGATTGTGCACTCTTAGAAAAAAATGGTGCTGATTTGACCCATTCTTGTCCTACATTAGGAATCTTTAAAGCTTCTTCAAAGGAACAGAATAGCCTATAAAGGTTCTCTAAAGGTTTATAAAGGTGTCTGTACAACCATTAGTGGTTGTACAAGAAACCTTGGGGGGGGGGGGGGGGCGGGGGTTCATGAAAATATAAAGAACCCTTTAAAGAACCCCTTTTTCTGGAGGTTCTAAATACGGGACAAAATAAGGTTCTAACTGCGATATTTTTCTAAGAGTGAATAATCGATATTTTGAAAACTGAAAATTCATTAAAATCCATGAATCTGAATGTGAATCTGTAATCTGAAAATCTGGAAGGAAGTCCTGGAGTGGTATGTGATGTGGAATGGAGGGGTGGGGGTAGAGGAAGTGATATGGATGGGTGTGGGGATCGAAACGGGAGGGGTGCTGGGATGGTATGGATGTTGTATGGAATATATGGAGGGGTATGAGGAGGAAGGGGGTGTTTAAGTGGTATGTGATCTGGAGGGATGTACAGAGCGTAAACATGAGTTTGGAAGAGACTGATGAAACTTTTGATGATTAATACATTCGCATTAAAGAACCTCTCATGATCAATCAGGATGTAATGAGCATGACGAGTAATGATAATCGAATTAACGATTCGTTCTACAAGATTCAGCAAAACAATGTGTGGACACATTATCTCCTGTCAGTCTCAGAGTGGTAGAGATGAACGTGCGCCTGACATTGGCGTAAATTCCGTTCCGGGGGGGATAGGGGATATATCCCCCCCCCCCACTTTTTCGAGAGGGGTATGGCTTGTACAAATACCCCCCCCCCCATTTTAAGAAAAAAATGATATTGCAATTAATCAGTTGGTGAATTTTGTATAAAAAATGTCATGAATGACGGTCATATCATGGAATTTTTAATGTGAAATGCGCTTAAAAACCATAAATGTGGTTATTTTTCGCTCGCTTTCAATATAATAATACTATAATGTGTGTGGGGGTCTGCGCGGGTGAATGAGGGTGTGCGTGTATACTTAAGTGTGAGTTCACGGAAAAAAAAAAATCAGCAAAAAAGGTGATCATCCCCCCCCCCCCACTCCTCAAAACGGATTTACGCCGGTGGCGCTTGAACTAGAAATGGTAGGCAAGGGTGTAAGGAGGTTGCATTTTTTGTAAGAAGGATGGGTATGTGTGAGCCTCACTGTGCAGGTCATAATGTTTAGGGTGGCAGGGGATATCGGGGGGAGGGGGGAGGGATGGACATGTGTGGAGAAGGAACGGATTGAATCAGTGTTCAGAGTTCAAGTGGGGGTGGAGATTATTCTGGAAAAGGCCTGAAATGATGTTGAAAGGTGCATGAGAGAGGGTAACAGTTCATTTTTTCATTTATTCATTTTTAGTAACAGTAAAGTGGAAGAGGTGGATATGTTTTTTTTTTCTTTAATGCTTAAATACTGCTATGGTAGTAGGTGAAAACAGGAAAGGCGGAACAGAAAGGGACCGGGAAGGCTAAAGATGTGAGCATGCATGGGGTAGATATTTTAACCCGTTGACTACTGAATTATCTGATTCCCACAGCTTTAGTACATGGACAACCGAGTTCCAGTAGGCAACATGTTAAGATGAGGAGAATGGAATGCAACATCATGCACATCTGTACATTCCATCAGCAATTTCCACTGAATAACTATATACCTATATTTGTCACATCCAAGACAAACCTATGTTACAGATGCTACCATTTCTAGTTTCAAGTGTAAAACATCCTCTCACCCTCTCAAATGCAAACAACATGCTTCGATACCATCTTCTGTTTTCCGATTTCGTGGGGAATATAAACATCGTTCTGTGTCATTATTCTTCCTCTAACAATATTCCTCCTAATTCATTTAAACAAATTCATTTTCAATATACACACGAAGATTAAAAGGACAAACGAAAGAGAAAGAGAGAAAGGGAAAAAGAGAGAGAAAGAGAGAGAAAGAGAGAGAGAGAGAGAGAGAGAGAGAGAGAGAGAGAGAGAGGCGGGGTGATCCTAGGGGATTTCAGATTATAGTGTATCTAATGCATCATCTTCTATCTCTCCATATAATCTCTCAAATTAATAATTCAAATATTCTATTTGCCTCCGCCATGTAACGCACTAGTTCAAGTTTTCTGCTGTCCTTTCTGCTTGAACTTTGCCTAGACCGAATACCCCATTTTTGAATCTCTTTTATCATTACGCAGAGATCAGATACTCAGTGTACGTGAGATTGCCGCCGATGATGTAGCCAAAGCCGCTAAATGTCTCTATCCGGTATCTCAAATGGATGGCATCTCATGATGTACAGGAGTAGAGTTTCAGCATCAGCGATCAGTCTGTGGTTCCAGTGGGTCCAATCATTGAGGAGGTACTCGTCACATGTGATGGGGGCAGGTGGGAAACAGGGGATGGGGGAGGAGAAGGAGGAACATCTGTCATTTTACCCTTATGAACTTTGAGAAAACAAGGCCATCGAGAGTGAATATGATAGGGGTCGTATAATACCCCCCCCCCCCCCATTGTCCTCCTTTCTTCCCGTCTATTTCTAACTTTTTCTCATTTCCATCCTGTTTTTCCATCAAGGGGAGGGGGCACTAGCCCACCGTAATCATGCATGGTAGGATAGCTATGCAACTTGACTCAAAGCAGGCAAAAAGTGCATTTACTTTATAGTCTGATAGTTTGCAATCTTCTATCCATCACCAGTTTAATCATCTACAATTAATATCACCGATTCCAAATGTCTCGAGTAATTGTCATTATAAAGCGACGGAATAGTGATTGCTTATTTTGAGCAAATTTCCATTCTATGAGATGTTGGTATTAAATACTTTAACATGCCTGCCCGATGAGATGAAGACACCGCTTCGAAACTGCTAGCCGCTGAAAGATACTGTCTGTGTTTCTATTTACTTATGGACCAAGGGAGCATTTTTTTCAAATCTCGATACAGCTGGCATTTATTTACTGAGCATGAACTACTTAAATATGTAATTCAAATGATTGTCTTGTAAAGTGAAAGTCTTTGAAAATTCATTTGCTGTAATTTCTAGATTCGGCAAATACGTGCAATAAATAAACTTTGAATTAATCTTTGAAGTAATACTTCTCAAAATCTCTTAAATTGACACTTAAATAGTCCTTGTAGAATGCATCTCTTTAATAATAGTATTGTAAATCCTTTTTCAAATTCTTGATTCCACTTGTACATGTTGATTTTAGTGCAATATTACTCTACACTGACTTAATTCTGATTTCCAGGCTCCTATTTACAAAATATCATGTTTTCCTACAGTATTTCATATTTTGTTTATTCACAATCATTTTCCGTTATCGCTTTTCAATGATTGTATCAACTACAACTATATTACAATTATGTATTTGTAATTTTTCCGATCTTCGGCTGTTTTTAGTGTATCATCCTTTGTAAAAGAGTGTCACTGTTCTTTGTTCGGATTACCTTGGGCCATTTTTTTTTTTGTTTTTTTTTTTGTCATGATCATTATGATTCATTAATTTTGGTAAACTCGTGTCGTGGTTTTCTTATGGTTTTTCGTGATAAACCCATGGATACCGTTGTTGTGTTGAGCAATGGCTTGGTGGTGATTCGGACTAGGAACCATAGTTTTCAGCATGATTTATGGTACTTTTTGGCAAGGGGTCGCATATATACATTTATTGTGTCTATAATTATGTTGTAAACATTATCAATCTTGGTTCCTAGACCTCCTTGTATATAATCATGTTTATTTTTTTTTTAGAAACCAAAATAAATAAATGAATATGAATAAATTTAAAAAATTAAAATAGATGAATGAATAAATCAATCAATCAATCAATCAATAGATAAATAAATACATATATAAATAAATGAATGAATAAAAAGATATATAAATGAAAAAAAGGAAAAGAAACACGTCATATTGGCTAACATTTGCAGATTACCTGATGGCATTGCCCCAAACTACGAACATTATTAATGCTGGCATAAGAATACAATGCTAATTAAACGGAGGCGTAGTAACTGTTGTAATCCTTACCCTTTAAAATCAATTCATGATAGTCACTGGAGATAGCTTCCTTTCCCGTCTCTCCCTCGTTCTTCGACGATGTGTAACGCTGCTCTGCAGACGACGATTCTTGCAATTTCGCGCTCTTATCCTCTCTCAAATTTTCGATCATTTTGACGCTCCAGTCCCGATAAAATCGACGAGAAATGATACTTTCACTAATGATTTGTAGAGAATATATATCCTTTACTGCTAATAAGAACTCCTGTGCTGTGTTATATTTGCGATGCCACGAGCTGTGATGCTATACTTCTAATTTTCCCTTCGCACCAATCATGTCAATCGTAGATTGCTTTATCTGTCGTCTGGCAGCTAAGCTTGCACTTGCGCTGATGAAAAGCGAAGGATCATGCACTTTACAATGCTTAGTGTACTGACCGATGGGAAGAAAAAGTCGAAAACGATTTTTGAAATACACAGAAGAATTTTTGTCTAAACATCCTCGGGTCGTGCGGGATAATCCGATTCCAGTTTCCTTCATTTTTATGTTTTCACAGCTTTAAGTGCCTCCTTCGGTAAGATTTGTACTATTACAAACATGGAGTGTTATGTAACAACACAATATTGTGAGGACGTTGCATTAGCAATAACGACATCAGCGATTTTAGGCAAAAAAGAAAATATACTGTTTCTAGACTAGTACAGTGGTGTTTGGTCAGCACCCCAATGCCTGCCATCCATTTTAACATGTAAATCAGTTGACAGAACACAGACAGGTGAAGAAAGGCAAAATTACATGCACAAGGAAGAGAGGAAGAGAGAGAGAGAGAGAGAGAGAGAGAGAGAGAGAGAGAGAGAGAGAGAGAGAGAGAGAGGGGGGGGGGAGTGGGGAGAGAGCGTGCAACAAATTATTGAAAGAAACAAACTGAATGTTCACCTATATTTAGAAAGACATAGAACAAATGAATGGAAAAGAGATTCAAAGGAACAGAGAGAGATAGACAGAGGGATAGACAGAGAGATAGAAAGATTGATAGAGAGAGAGAGAGAAATAGAAAGATTGAGAGAGAGAGAGAGAGAGCGCGAGAGAGCAGGGGTGGTACTGGGCAAAGATATAGTGCGAATAACGCCAAATTGGGCACAAGGAGCTCGTGCTTGAAATACAAAGCATTCCATGTCGACATTTTCATTCTAATCATCATGACTTCTTTGTTCCCCCGTCTATCTTCTAGACATGTATTCAGACGCACTTCTTCCTTATTATGAGTTTATATGTAGCATTTCGATTCATCCTCGGCACGTTCGTCTAGCCTTTAATGAATCTAATTGAGCGCAGAAAATATCCCTCACGTATTGATTCCATCTCGACTTTATAATCCAGTCTTATCTAGTGGTATGGTACAGTGTGAATCAATAAAAAGTATCCGAAGTCAACCCTAAATATAAATCGGTTGATGCAGAATCAGTCAAAATATAGGACTCTATACGACATGTTTTCCAGCAAAAATGACACTGGAAACCCTGGAACCAACAGCATTTTTCTGATTCGTGCATAAAACTTTTCTGTGCTTAAGCTTTGAACAGAATTAATTATTTCAAACCAAGTTTTGTGGAATCATCCTCATTCAGCTGAATGCACTCACACATAATGAACGTAAACTTATGATTACCATGTTGCCCTATAACTCTGATTAGCAAAGGCAAGTTAGGCACTTTTTTTAGATGTTGGTTGGTGTTTGTTCAGTCATTTAGAAGCCATCATAATGGTCATAAGGTTTAAGGCATATTAGTTTCCCTTTTCTTGACTCACACTGTATTATGTAGTGCGCCATCATCATGCGAAATTTCGAAGAGCGATGAACATGATGAACTGTTATATTGTGCCATCGTATTACTGAAGAAGGTATTAAAAGATGTATAACAGAGAAGAGAATTATCTATAAATACTCATGATTAGATTTATGGTTTCTCAAATTTATCCAAATTAAGTATGAAAGGAGAGAGAGAGAGAGAGAGAGAGGCAAATTAGAGATTGACAGATAGAGTCAGAAAGAAAAAAGAGAAAGAGAGAGAGATAGAGATAGAGGGAGAGCTAGGGCCTAGGAGTATTAATTGAAAATTCTCCTTCCTCTGTATTTCTGTTACCCTGGTTACAGTTATCACTAACCTCCTCTCTTGTTCTCTCTCTCTCTCTCTCTCACTCACTTTCTCTCTCCTCTCTCTCTCTCTCTCACTTTCTCTCTCCTCTCTCTTCCTCCCTTTCTCCTACTGCCATTCCCTCCAATCCGTCTCTCACGATCAGTACAACATAAGGACAAAATAAGAAAAACAACAAGAAAACAAAACAAAACGAAAATATCGATCTTTCAATAATTATTTCCCATTCGTTTTTATTGATGTTATTACTAGTCAGGCTAGTATTAAAAGAATACGAATATACATTCTTGAAGCGCTCATTCTGTATCAAAAATCTTGACACTAATTTACAATAATCTGCTTTTGACGACAAACTAATTGCTCTAAATATATAAAAGAAATATGTACAACGTTAGAAAGATAGAAAGTTGTATTTCAATCTCAGTTTTCTGCCTGAACTACAGTCATATTAGCTATTTTTGACCTTATATTGACACAATGTAACTTTTCACTAAATATTGCTTTCCTGTTAATATTCGGTTAGAACTTATACGTCAATCCTTAATTTATACGTAGATGAATTAAAATATAAAAAAAGAAAATTATGCAATGATATATCAGACAAAGCCAGTTGGGGAACCGAACTTGAATCACTACTCACAGTTAACTCAAGAACTTCCTTGCAATTTCATCTTCGAAAGAAAAGCAAATCAAATTCATTTATCGTTGACATAAATTGAAAACTTAAGTACACAAACAGAACAAAAAAAAAAACCCCAAACAAATAAAAACAAAAACACCACAGGTAAACAAGGACAAAAAAGGTCTCAAAAGACAAAGAGAAAATTCCATTTGCAGGACAAACTCCTTTAGCTGTCACTAACTGCGTGAAAAGTTTTGATTTTTCGTTTATCCTTTTACAAAGTATTCAACTATTCTAAGCTTGCATCCTTTTTATTTACAGCCGTAAAGCAAGATAAGAGCAAAAACAAAACGAATCGTAAAATTGGTACTTCAAACCATTATAGATGAAGAACAAAATAATTGTAAAAGGTTTCTTTCTTTATAAACTCTTTCTACGTTACTTTTACTTCAGTAACTGTTGTCCATTTCATTGGCAGTAATTTAAGTTTAGCCACTGACTAAATTATAACTCAGCTATAATATGTATTGAAATCAACAAAAACAAAAACAACACTTGACATTTTTCTTCCGGCAACAATATCTCCGTGCACGATATTGCAAGAGGTAATAGAACTGGGATTAAAATTTTAAATCGGTTGTAGGTTAAGGTCTGAAGAGAAGTTTGAGTTCTCGAAAAAGTTTAACAATAATTTGTGAGCTTTTTCATAAATTTTTTATCTCACCTAGCATGCCTAGGGAGGAATAAAATAGTTTCCTATGATTGTTTTTCAAGTGCCCTCATGTTGGGGAATGAGATGGGAAATGGCTGATTATAAGGCAAACATTCGTGCCTTATTTAGTATGGTCCGATTTATTCATTTCTGTGTGCAGTGCAGGTGCCTTTTTGGTAAAGTGAGTGAATGTCTTTATCAATTGAAAATTCCGAAACTTCCCTCTAGACACCCGTGGTTTGTACGACTTTTAAAACCACCACACACTTCACGATCCGACTGAGACCAGATTTTGGAACAGTATGATTTTTTTGGGGGGGGGGGGGATGGGGGGGGGGGGAACACAAAAAATGTTTGAATGTTCATAACAAATACTACAACAATTTTTTTTCAAAGTGTGCGGAGGGATTAATACCTTTTCTAATTGCCTTGAGACAGTTGCTTCTCAGTGTAAGTCCATGACCAGAACCCAACTTTATCTGTAATGTAAAATTAGTCTTGAGGGATAAATATTTTTGGTCTAAGCATGCTGAGATTGAAGTTTGGGATTAGTTTATCATGCATTATTGTTGCTGGAAAACGTGTCGTAGAGTCCTTGGCTACTATTAGCTGCTAAATGGTAAAAGGCATAAAGACTATGATTTAGCTTACTCCACTGTATGGCACGCCAAGTGAAGACCTCTTTATTTAAAAAAAAAAATGGGTAACGGTAATTCTGTAGCAAACTGATGAGACAACATCCATTGAACCATGAAATGAAAAGAATATTAATTTCATAATGTCATGGTATAATGTGTTGTGTCATTCTCGTTTGTTCTTTCATTGTAGTATTAGCGATAATTATAGGGAATGAAGAGATTTTCACTTAGCGTTCCATAAATAAATGGTTTAACTTGACTCAGGGGTAGGTAGACGCGCTTATGATAATCATCAAACGCTACGACCAAACAAGGTGATACCCACGACCATCCTAGAATGGGTTCGCAGTGGCGCCAAGTTCTATCACGTGATCTGATATGATGTCCAATGCTAAACCGGTTATATTAAACACCTGTATCAGTGAGAGAGAAAGAAAGGAAGGGCAATGTTATTCAGAGACTTGTATAAGGGACATATATATATAAATATATATATGTGTGTGTGTGTGTGTGTGTGTGTGTGAGACAATTGAGAGAACAATAGCGTAGCATGAATCAAAGTTCCCAAGAGCTGTCCTACCATTTTGGAAATTTTGTAAAGGTTGAAAAAATGTCTCCGCCGGGAATCGAACCCTGGCCTTTGGCTATGAATGCCAATGCCTTAACCACTAGACCACGGAGACGGGCCAGTGGTTTCGGCGACTCCAAATTCGCTTAACCGACAGACTGACAAATCTTCATGCTACGCTATTATTCTCTCAATTGTCTCACATGTATTTATTTCCATGAGAGTTGCCAAAGCTGTTGTATAGACCAATTTCACAACGCAAGAGGGCAGCAGACTGTTCGACACAGTTCGACATACTGCGGTGGGCGTTCCAACTTTTATAGTACACAAGTCAATGTACATTCGTTAGATTTTTTGTCTATTTTGACCAATATATGCAGATTTCTTTTAATATTTGCCATGAGAAATTGTCAGGGAAGTTCAGGTCGCAGCTGTGCGGTGCTCGAATGCCACAAGAATTGGAGAAAGTTTAAAAATTGGAAGCTAACTGAGTGCAAAATTCACTCGCGTTTGACTCATGAAGCCTGTTTGTGTGAGAAGCCGTACTCCCTACACAGGTTTCCGTAAGCAATGCGAAGGAATCCGTCGCCAGTGGGTAAAAATATCAACAGAAAGGACTTTGAAGTCAAGAAACATTGTCATTACGTACTTTGGCGTAAAATTTAGTGAGTGAAAACATGACTTTGTAAACAGGGTAAGAGGGAGGGCTCCCCGTTTACTACGGCTTCTTTGCTGCAATCGAACTTATACTGACAAAACTAAGTTGAAAAACTATCGAAAGTACAAAAAATACATCATGCATTCATCTGTCAGATATGGCCATTGTTTTATCTCATCTACCCATGTATCCATGCTTTATTTTACAGATCTAGAATAAAGTAAATGGAACAATATTAGGGCATATCTCATATCTTACATCCATTTTGTACACAGAGCCAATCGCGGTCAGCGCGCTTGCCCACCGCAGCAATGGCATCGCCGATAGAGGGCCAAATGCATAAACCGGAGGTGAAATTGGTCTATATGTTACCTCAAAATTGTTGATAACACAATTCAATGAAAACAGAGGAAGAAGAGAAGAAGAAAAAGAAAAAAAGAAAACAAAGAAGAAAAACAAGAAGGAAAAGGGGAAAGGGAAAGGGAATAGAAGGAGGAATAAGAGGAGGGGAAGAAAAGAAGAAGAGAAGAAGAGAAAAAAAAAAGAAAATAAGATGGAGGGGGTGAAGAAGAATATGAAGAAAATATTGGAAACTAGCTGGCTTTAATAGTCAGAATTTATAGAGTCTGTCTGTCGAACAAAACATCGTGTATCCTAAATCATGCTGGGCGGATGACTGAAGCCTATATCGTACCCTTCCCCGTTTCAGAGTGTGTTACAGTGATAAGCACTCCGTACCTGGAATAGAATGGGAAATGGAGGCCCCGTGGAGAGAGGAGTAATCACCTTTCAACGTATAATGAGCACCCACTGTAATATTTTCAAAGAAGAGCAGGGTTGGGTGGGGGTGGGGGAATCCCCGGAGTAGTGATACACCAGATCATCATGATCATGCAGCCATGCAGAGATACCCCAGGTTCACAGGTTCACTTTTCTCCCTGTTGTAATGGTGTCACATAAAACACCTCATAATAAAGAAATCGTTGTGATAACTTACATTGCCGCTGTATGTGATCTGTGACTCGTCTATCTGAGCGTTATCAACTGCGACAGTCCCGCCAGGATCGTTAGTTACTCCGTACATCGTTATGGCTTCGATAACCGGTAGATCGTCAATCAATTTAGGATTGTCCTCTATCATACCGGTTCGCTGTGACAAAATGTCGATCCGATCCTGTCAAAATAAAGAGGCATTGTGAGTCTTGTGTGAATATAAAGAAAACTGCAAGGAATGACAGTATATTGTGAGGGCTTCGATAATCGGTAGTGTGTTGATGACCTTAGGGTTGGTTTCTCTCACATAATGGTTCGTTGCGATATCGATACGATTCCCGGATACGATTCTGTCAATGATGGCCATGGTCAATATAAAGAGACATCATGAGTTAAGTACGAATTTAAAGAAAACTGCAAGGAACTAATTAGTACATCGCTGTATGGCTAAGTTAATCGGTAGATCGTTGATCAATTTAGGGTTGACTTCTAGCATATCGGTTTGTTACCATGGTTAAAAAAAAAGTTACGACAAAATATGGATACGATCCTGTCAGAACATTACGAGCTATTAAAGACGCTAACTCGTGGGCTTTCATGGGGAATTCGACACCATGGGTGCTTACCCAGTAACAGGTGTTGTCCATCACTGTGAGCTTTATGACCAACAGACCTTATGTAATGCTCTGTATACTTCACCCCTTCCCCATATGGCAAAGTCATTATCTCACTTTCCCTGGCCCGAGAATGCCCGAAGCAGGCCGAAGAACGTATGTGGTGGGACAGCTTGTTTTGCTGTGTTCCAGAAATGTAGCTCTATTACAGGTATTTTGCACAAAGTCTGGTGTCAGAGAATTTAAAGGCATTGGCTAACATTGTTATGATTTTTAAAAAATCTCATTTTGTTACTTAAAAATGGGATAAACATTAGGGTTATAGTGTAAAAATACCAGTGTGAAAGTTTCAGAGCATAATATCCACGGGAAGTATTTTTAAATATTAGAAATGAGAACCAATGTTTAAAAAATATACGAGGGTCGGTTGCATAGACCTAACGTAAGGAGTGCGCATGCGCACATGACTCAACGGACCGCACTGTGTGTATTGACGTATCACGCGGCGGAAGGCAAGTAACGGTATTTTTGAATTCGCGCAAACGGTCCTCTTAGTTCAATGTCTCTCGAGACGAAAGCTAATAAAATCGCGGTTTGCGTCTAACTTACAGCTTTTCCTTCCAAATTATGGTTGGTTTCAGGGTTTTTGAGTATAAATACAAGTATTCATACACATGTTTCATCTTAGTTTGAGAATTTTTTAAATCAGCTGCTCACAAAGTTAGCCAATGCCTTTAAGTGCACGTATTATGATTATTACCTGATTAGCGAAGAACTCCAAGTACAAATCTAAGTTTCTCTCGTATGAATCTGAGTGTATAAAATGGAGAAAACATATCTATTAGAAAAAACAAGAAATGAATTAAATGTAATTCTGCTTTCAAATTGCTCTAACTCGAGGTATAAATTACTCTTTATTCATTGTATGCAGTAATTGAATTTTGTTATCATGTACAAGTATTGGCATCTTGAAACTTGAAATAAAAACAACCAAATTTAACCAGTCAGGAGCCCGTACTGACACTTATGTAGGTTTTCTTTTGTTTGTTTTTGTTTTCAGATGGGTTTGTTAGACTGTTGCGTGAAATATATCCATGTAACAATGGTCACTTGGGACAAGACTTCAGTTTGTTTAAAAAATGAAGTGATTTTGCACTTGTCGTTTAAATCTCAACGAAAAAATTAAATCTTGTTCATCGACATTTCTGTAATGTGATGACTCATGCATTAATAGAGCAATGAAACACAGACGAATGAATTAGATTCATGAATGAATGAAAAGATGGAGTGATATGTTAATACATATTCAATGAAGTAGAAATGAATGGATAGATTTAAATATTCAGATAGAAGAATTAATAAGCAAATACATAATTAGTGTTTATACAAATACATGAATGACTGAATAAATAAATGAATGAATAAATGAATACAGGAAAAAAGTAATTAAAACAATAAAAAAGGAAAAAGACATTTTTAAAAGTCCTACTCCAAGTAAATCCATCACCGTCCGGATATTCTCTAGCATGTCTCAGGGGTTTTTTTTTTGTGTGCGTGTGTAAATGTAAAATGTAATATAAAACCAATAAAAATGAATGAATGAATAAAGAAATGAATAAATAATTAAATAAATGAATAAAGAAATAGATACATGAATAAATTAAAAAAAGAAGAAATTAATGAACAAATAATTAAAAACTTAGATACTTAAGGCAAATAAATCTTACTCCATGTAAATCCGTCGTCCCAGAAAAGATCACCGTAAGCTTGTTCTCGTACTTCCTCAGGTATGGCGATGATTAACGTGATCGGATCAAGACGACTTAATTGGGAACAAAGACATTAACATTTATCATGTTTACTGAAGGTTCTTAAGTTTAGGGGATGGGGAAGGAAGATGGAGAGAACAACGAGCCAGGAGGAGGAGGAGGAGAGAAGAAGAAGAAGAAGGAAGAGGAAGAAGAAGAAGAAAAAGAAGAAGAAAATGAAGAAGAAGAAGGAGGAGGAGAAGGTCTGGAGGAGGAGGAGATTTATATCAACAACAACAACAACAGCAACACCACTATAAAACTAATTTCAAGCAATCAACTAAAGGCCGCCGCACACGACACCGCTTCTTATCGCTGCGCTCAACTTACGCTTGAAATGACGTCATCAACCAAAGAAATTCACGCGCAAGCTAGTCTGAAGCCAGTCGCAAGGACAAGCGCAGGAATTCAACATGTTGAATTCCTGCGCTTGGATAGCACGCCTCATCTCAGACGCATCAGGCGCAAG
>CM057169.1:1906270-1941844 GCA_029962745.1 Echinometra lucunter | reverse complement strand
GCGCAAGAGACGCATCGCAAGCGTGTCGTGTTCGGCGGCCTTAACGCAATTTCAATAGCCCTGTCTATTACCTTGAGAAATGTGCGGACTTTACAAGGGCTCATTACGTAATCCGAACATGATTTGTATGGGAAGTACAATAGGCTTTCGAAATGGCAATGAGTTTATTTTTCGAAACAACAACAGAACAGAACAGAAACAGAAACAGAAACAAAAAAATAAAAACAACATCAACAACAACAAAAAGAGCAACATCAACGTTATAACATTATAATTAAGGAACCGGTAAAGGCTAATTTTTTTCCAGGGGACAGTTCCGCTGCAATTTTCTTTCAAACTAACATTAAAAGACTTAGAAAGTTCACAACTTACTTGTATGATCTTTACTAGAAATCAACCTTCAATTCGGATTTTTACCTGAATTGCGTGGAGTTTGAAATATCATGAAGTCCGTTCTTCTGTAATGGAACAATAGTACCGCCACGCTGCAGGATAACAATATGGTCCAGAGGAGCACTCATTGTTGTGTTACTGTCTTTAACATTAGCTGCAACCATTTGACCCTGAACAAAGAAGAAGAAGAAGAAGAAAAAAAACTTTGGATTATTATTTTGCTAGACTTATGGAGATTTGTTGACTTACGCAATGGTAAAATAATTTAAAAACGAAAGGTTTAAAAAATAGGGTAAACTGCATGTCACACTCATTTCTGTATCTTGCTACTACTATACTACTACTACTACTACTACTACCACCACCACTACCACACTACCACTACTACCACTACTACCACTACTACCACTACTACCACTACTACCACCACTACTACCACTACTACTACTACCACCACGACTACCACTACTACCACTACTACCACTACTCCTACTACTACTTCCACTACTACTACTACCACTAATACTACTACTACTACTACTACTACCACTACCACTACTACCACCACTACTACCACTACTACTACTACCACTACTCCAACTACTAATACCACTACCACTACTACCACTACTATTACTACTACTACTACTACCACTACTACCACCACTACTACCACTACTACTATTACCACGACTACCACTACCACTACTACTACCACGACTACCACTACCACCACTACTACTCCCACGACTACCACTACCACTACTACTACCACTACTATCACTACTACCACTACTACTACCACTACTACTACCACGACTACCACTACCACCACCACCACCACCACTACTACTACCACTACTACCACTACTACTACTCCCACTACTATTTTTACTACTACTACTACTACTTCTACTACTATTACTACTACTAGTACTACTACTACTACTACTACCACTACTCCCACTACTACTACCACTAATACCAGTGTTGGGTGTCTTGAGACATGTCTCGAGACAGTGATTGTGTGTCTCATGTCTCGTCTCGGTCTCGGACGCTAATGTCTCGGTCTCGGTCTCTGTCTCGTCTGAGATCCAATACTGACTACTACTACTACTACTACTACTACTACTACTACCACTACTACTACTACTAACTACTACTACTACTACTACTACTACTACTACCACTACTACTACTACTACTACTACTACTACTACTACTACTATTACTACCACCAATACTACTACCACTTCTACCACTACTACTACTACTACTACTACCACTACTACTAGCACTACTACTACTACTACTACTACTACTACTACTACTACCACTACTACTACTACTACTACTACTACTACTACTACCACTACTACTACTACTACTACTACTACTACTACCACCACCACCACCACCACCACCACTACTACTACTAATACTTCTACTACTATTTTTACTACTACTATTTTTACTACTACTACTTTCACTAGTATTACTACTACTACTACTACTACTACTACTACTACTACTACTACCACCACTACCATATATTTGGCAGCAAAATATTATTTTGTGAGTAATAAATATTTTTTCTTTACTTACGTCGTAGAAGTCGTAGTACCGGTCGTCGGGTACGTAGATATTTACCGAAGTCTGCCCCTGATAAAGATAAAAATCAAGACTGGGTGAAAAAGTGTCCCCCATTCATAAAGACATTATTCCTAGAAAGTTAATAGGGTTTCAGTTAACATAAAAGTCACAAGTGAATAGAAATTGATAAAGGCATCGGTAATTCAGTGCTGCTCCGACTATTTTTGGCGTTTCTTCTAATTCATTCCACTACAAGATATGTCATTGTTTTTGTTTTGTAGTGTTTTTTGTTTGTTTGTTTGTGTGTGTGTGTGTGTGTGTGTGTGCGAGTGTGTGTGCACTTGTATAGCTTTGCAAGCGAGGACAGTGAACAAAGAAAATTCCTGAGAACAATAGTCCTCGGTTGGTAAACAATAGTCCTCAGTTGTCAAACAAAGGATTTGGGTTTATTCCGTCAGCCTTGAGAGGACAGGGGACAATAGAAGTCCAATTGTTGTGCTCGGTAGTATAGTGATGTACAGCTATGTGTGTGTGTGTGTTTTAGGGTGGTCTTATTTCCGTTTGTGATAACTGTGCGTAGATACAAGACGGTCACAGTTTTATTTTCAGGTAGGAGGAACAGTATCCTTTTCCCCTTTTATCAATATTTGAATTTATATTCACTGAATTATTCAGACAAAATAGAAGGTATGAATTTTGGTTGATTATTCTATCACATTTACTGCAAGTGTTGCGGAGAGGGAACGGGTAAACTATTATTCTAACGTATAGGCCTACATACCACTGACAACTGATTCTGCAAGTCCTGTTTCATGTTTTGTTTTTTTTTTTGAAAGGGGGTACCCAATGCTGAAACAATGTTAGTTCATTTAAAAGAGCATGATTTTATTAGCAGAAAATCATCTGCCCAAAGTTTTTTTAAAAAGTCATGTTGCCAAGGAAACCCCCAAATGTGGTAAGATTTCAGGATATTTTTGACCCCTCAGCAGTTTCAACTGGGTACTCACTTTTATGTCAAAATGACGTCAAATTGGGTACCTTGTCGCGCAATTCTAGCAAAATGCGCGCAAGGTATGATAAATTTTGTACAGTCTAGCGCGCAGCACAACTGCAATGCTCGAAGCTGGGTACGCACTTTTACGTCATATCTTGTGCTCAAATTTTTTGGTCAACTCTTGACTTTTGGAGAAAATTATCCAAAATGCATTGATTTCGATTTCGATTGAAATTCATGAAATTTTTAATGTTATTCTTCTTAGAATTCTATTCTCGATCATATATCAAAATTTTGTTTACCCTTGTGTACTCACTTTAATGTTCCCCGGTCAAGGAAACCATTCAAAAAAGAATAGAGCATGCCACCACATTTTAAAGGTTATGGTGTGGGATGGCGGGGGATCACAATCTTGTCGTATTTTCACCCTCTCCCCCCCCCCCCCGAAAAAAAATGATAAAAAGCATTTTCTGACTGACTAACCTGATGAAGAACTGGTGCTATTAGGAGGGCAGAACCAAGCATGAACTCCCAGTCTACATCCCAGACATTCTCATACATGGAGAACCTAAATGGACCGAGAATAGAGAAGATCTTTTTAAGTTGCTACAAGCTAGACCCACTGATCTGTATGAAAAGTTTACTTTAGTGCAGATCAGTGGCCAAACCTCTTTAATAGCGCCATCTTTCGACATGATATTTCATTCATTTATTTATTTTCCATAAAAACAAAAGTAAAAATACATAGTAAAGCAAATGATTTGCAAACAGGAAGGACCCCAAGAAAGCAAAGCTTGTAAGAAGGGGCCCTGTACAAACAAACAAGCAAGAAAAAAAGAAAAATACAATACAAAATATTTTTAAAAAATCTACATAGCAAAACTGTAGAAAAAAAAAAAAGAGCAAAAGCATACACACAATCATACATCACACATGCACAAGCCCATTCATTCACAAACACACACAAGCATATATACAAAAGTCTAGCTACTCAGTACAGATCATTTTTTGTAACATCAATTGTTTACAACAACATTTGAACCTCGTTAGAGTTGAACTGTTTTTAATACTGTCGGATAAAGAATTCCAGTCATGTACACCTTGGTAACGTAAAGTGCGTTGAGTTAACGAAGTACGTGCAAGAGGATAATGATACTTGGATTTATTCCTGGTTTCATAGGAATGGAAAAACGAATTTGCCTTAAAAATGTCATGAAATATTGGTGGGAGCGTTTGTTTATGGAAATTGAACATAAATACTAAATTGTTAAGTTTTATCAGGTCAAAGACTGATAAACATTTCAGATCATGAAATAAGGGAGCACTACTAGTCATATAATTAGAATTGGTTATTATCCGGACAGCACGTTTTTGAAGAATATGAATTTTATTTAATTGAGTTTTGTAGGTATTTCCCCATATAATGTTACAATAATTGATATGATATAATAATAATGATAATAATTATATACAGGGTATTTATAATGCGCCAATTCCGCATGACTAATGTGCTCAAAGCACAATGGAGAAGAAAAGATTATTACACTAGAGAAAAAGTACATGAAAAAAAAAAATCTTGTGGCAATTGATTCTATAGATAAGGTCAAGCATGTGCAAATGACCGATCCCCCCATGATTTCTTATTTTTGGGGACATGGAAATGTTTATGCATCTTATTTTCAAATCAACTATAATTCTCCCTTGCAGACAGCTTATATTGTACTTGCAGGTAGTTTTCTATGTTTGAAAATTTAAAAAAAGGCATACTTTTCATAGCTTCTATTAAGCAATCCTTATTTTCCATATTTTTGTATAAAATTTGAAATAAAATAAAAGTGAGCTGGAATTATGTTCTTGAGTTAGGGTTGACCTAAAGATGGCGCTGCTGAAATTTTGCCAGTTTGCTCTACCTTTAGCTTCTACTAAGCAACATCATTACAGATTTTTATAAAATATGACCCGCCGCCTCAAAACCACCAATAAGTCGCCCAGATTCATTTTGCTGTTTTGTGGCTGATCTGAAAGTAGAAATTCTCAGCTTTCCCATGGTATATGACTCATCCAAATTGGTCCACAATAACCCTCTCAAATTCACACTATTTAATTAGGGATTTAATAACCTCCATTAAAAGAAAATTCGGAACAAGAGAACGCACAGGAGCGCAATCTGTGGTCTTTTGTTTGGGAGGGAGCGCAGGAGCGTATTCAGTAGTCCATGGCAAACTGGAATGAAGAGATTATTAGATCAGGCTAAAATTTGACACACCTTAGGATTAGGACCTATTCTTTATTTTTACTAAAATTCAGTTCAATACCTAGATGAATTTTTAACTTAAACGGGGATGAATGAAGGCATTATAAAAGCGCCCTAACACTCCATGAGGCGGTCAATTTGTATCGCGCGAAAATGAGGAGTCATTTTAAAATTGCTAAACCAAAATTACATTTTTGGCTGTTTTTTTCAGTTGCGGTACATGCGACTTATTGGTGGTTTTGAGCCGGCGGGTCACAAATAATAGTACACAAATAGGCAGCCAGTATTTTTGCATTCTTTGTTGTGATGGAGATGCAATTTGCATTTACATATCATTTTGTTTTTTTCTCTTCTCATCCGAACTTGACAACTAAAAAAGGAAAAGACTAAAAATCCAGCATTGTTTAAAGTGTTAATGAAAGTAATTATATTAATCATCACAACTACAGATACCACCACGCCCGGGGGGGGGGGGAGGGGAGGGTCACTCTTCACATGGCCTGCTCCCGGGGCCTGCTACGCACCCGCGTCCAGAAAAAGCGTTTCAGGCACTCAGGCGTCGTCGACGTCTTTGGCAAAAAGGGTTGCTTTTCAGCACCATTCGCTGGTAAATCGCCTCTTTTATAGGGTAGCCTTTTCTCATTCTTCACGCCATTTAGGGTTGCTAATTTGTATGCAGATTACGCCATTTAGGGGTGCAAATTTAAGTAGATCGATCTACGCCATTTAGGGTTGCAAATTCCACTTGCATTCATTAATTAAAAGATGGCTATTTAAAGTGGCTAAGAGAGATGTCCTTGAGAGTAATAATGCTGGTCTTACTTTCAATAACTTCAAAAAATGGAATTTATACCTGTTGTATTTAACATCAATTTAACATCAGTCATCAGTATGGTATCAAATTAATCGATTTCAATGTTTACGCCACTTAGGGTATCAAATTAGGGGATTTCCCTGTTCACGCCACTTAGGGCGGCTTTCTCATGGGTTACGCCATTTAGGGTTGCAAATTTGGTTAATGTAGTTACGCCATTTAACTGTTTAAGGTGCATTTATGAGGTTGTCGGACACGGTTGGGTAGCAGGCCATGTGGAGAGTGACCCCCCCCCCCCTCCCCCGCCCCGGGCCATCACCACCGCAATCCTAATTATCATCATCATCATCAACATTATCATCGTCGTCGTCAACGTCATCATCATCATCATCATCATCATCATCATCACCATCATCATCATTGTCATCATTACCATAATCCTCCTCCTCATCAGGATCATTGTAATCATCACTTTCAAGACTGTTAAGGCAATCATTAGTCCTGGACTTACTCATTAACAGGCGGTCTAACAACAGTCCATCCGTCCAGTCTAGCGTGGTAGAACAGTGTATAGATGTAAGGGAGCAACCAGTATCGATACTTGAAAGCTTCCCGCGTGCTTTCAATGTACTCACTACCAAGAGATGCTGGATCGGCCGCCTAAGTACCGATACACAAAGAAGATGGATGGAGAAACATTGAGAAGATGGCTTAAAGGGAAGCTTAAGTTCTGGAAAAGGTAAAACGTAATTTTATGATCTTTCTATTTACTTGTATGTCAGTTTGGAAGATCATTATAACAGAAATATCACTTGAAAGGATTACTCTAAAAATTCCTTCACATTCGACACGATAGAACAAGATACAATTTTCAGTATCGAACCCTACACCTGGGTTCAGTCCCGTCTACCCATTTCCGTGTGCAGTGCTTTACAGAGGAGGGTTGACTTCTTAGAATTTTGATGCTTTCTGAACCCTCTAGCGGTATTTATTAATTTTAATGTATTATTTAATCGATCTAATTGTATGTTCTTTCATTTTGTAATGGCATGACCAGGGGAGCGTTTCATGAAGAGTTTTGTCAGTGATTGTTACTGACAAATGTTATAAGCTACTGAAAATCCTCGCATCTGATTGGCTGAGAGCAAATTAGTCAGTCCCTAGTCTAGACTCTGTTTAGGTCATGCTCAAGGTGGTTTAAACTAGGGAATAAATTTTGCGAGTAGAAAACTTGAAAACAGGGTGATTTTGAACACCGGATTGAACTCGTTTAACGCACTGCAAAAACGGTGGTGTTTGGTGTTAAATTAACACCACTGGTGTTTATATAGGACAACTCTGATGGTGGTGTTGACCTATATAAACACTAGTGGTGTTGATTTAACACCATCGTTATGGCAGTGCGTGTGTAGGGCCGTTTTGAAAAACCCGTGGTCACGTCACGCGTGTTTACAGGAATTATACTGGCTGCTGGGACAGACAGACAGGCAGATGGATGCGGGAGCTGACGAGATAGATAGAGAGAGAGAGAGAGAGAGAGAGAGAGAGAGAGAGAGAGAGAGAGAGAGAGAGAAAGAGAGAGAGAAAGACATTGGGAGGAAGAGATACCGTGTAGGGTAAGGTAGGAAGGGAAGCGGAGGAAATTAGACCTGGGTGCCGTTGCATAAAATTTGCTATTATATTAACTTTGCCATCAATGGTAACTTTCACGGAATACTAGATTTTGATTGGCTGTTGAGCAAAGTTACAATGGTAGTTACCATTGATGGCAAAGTTACTATAATAGCAGGTTTTTTATGACTAATGGGGTGTCGCAAGAAAGTTGCAATCAATTGCAAATAATTGCTAATTTTGAAATAACCATTCTGATTGGCTCAGGGTCTGCCCTTTTAAGAAGACATGCATGCAACAATGATTTTGATAGGCCAGTTGCAATTTGCAATCGATTGCAACTTTCTTGCAACACCCCATTAGAGTCGTGCTTGAGCGCCAATGCGCATCCGGTATTTACTGCGTAATCTCATTGATAGACTTCCAATGGTGCGTGTCCCCTGAGCATGATCTGACCAATGGGGTGATGCGTAATATAGAGCACGCAGGTAGGAATTTATGGGCAACTTTAGTCCAACTTAAATCTTTGTGAAACACTCCCTTGTTTATTCTTTTGAGTTTTTTTTTTCTTCTTCTTTCCATTCATTGTAACACAGATCTTTGCTGACTGACTTACTTCTGTTCCACGACCTCTGTATGTACGGAAGAGAGGAAAGAAAGCCGACATCTGCGTCCACCTGATGCACAACTCCATATCTATGTCATCATAGTAACTACACGTGTTAGGACCCACCTACAATTTGGTAGGATTCGGGGGAGGGGGGGGGGGACGAAACGAACAAAAGTTAGATGACGTACTCATCGTAAGAAACACACAAGTTTCAAGTTTCAAGTTTCAAATTTTATTGATTTTGAATCCATACACATTGGATGTTGATGTCAAACTCGTTTTTATTGCAAGACTGGGGTTCAAAAACCCTGGCCCTATTGGTTATCGTGCCCCTATCAAAATACCCTGGCGCCACCCCTGCCCCAAGATATACAGGTCGATTTTTCACTTTTTTCAGTTCATGTATTCAATATAAATATATACGCTATAATGGGATAAAATAAGACTCTGAGTAAGTTTAATGGATTATATAATGTGGAAGAGCCGTGCATGGTTGCGCCGAGGCTCTTGATTGTCCTACGGAAGGGCGGTTCCAGGATTTTGTAAGTGGGAGGGGGGGGGGGGAGCAATATCTCGATCCTTAAAAACGAATACCTCCAACTTGATAATTGGGTATCATTTTTGTAGATATTAAACCACGAATTACTCAATAAATGAATAAATAAATAGATAATCATAAACATTATTAAATCAATCAATATATGAATAGATAAACTGATTAATCACCAACCCAATTAATCAATTACTCTACTTACGTAAGGAATGCCAAACAAGTTGAAATCCATTACAGCTGTATAAAGAAAGATAGTAAAATATTACAATGAAATAGTACTGGTTATGTTTTCAGCAATAACCCCACCCCATCCCCCCCCCCCCAATTTTATGAATACTCGTGTAGGATATTTTAGACCCCTGATTTTTTTAAACAATAAATATCTCTGTAGTGTTAAATCATTTACATGCTGAATTCTGCAGTGGGCATTCATTCGAAACGGTCGTCACCGAAAAGTTTTGGAAGTAGCCATGCATGGAGGAGATCTGTTCCCATGATACTAACAAATGATCTTGTAAAATAATCATTATTAAAACTATGTGTCAAAACAGCCAATCAACGCCAGTCATTTTCATTTTCACTTGTCCAGTAGCTTTCGTTATTTAGATTTGATCCTGCTTTCCGTTAGTACTGATCAGTGCAATTCTAAAGGCTTCAGTAAGTCTATTTCAAACGCCATTCTCACATTCTGCAATGATAATGATGTAATAATAATGATAATTATCATTATCATTATTATCATCATTATTAATAATAATAATATTATTATCATTATCATTTTACTGTTTTCCTGTAAAGCGCTTTAACAGTAGTAAACTGACTGAAACACTTATAAAGTATTTTTAATACCCCAGTCACCACTGGATTCATTTGCTATTCCAGTACAACATTTTTTCTATCAAAAAAGAAAAATAAGAATGATAATAAGAAGAATTAGACATGAGGATAAAAATGGTGAGCAACTCACCGACGAGTGATGAGTACATTTCATCCCACGTTGCCCTGTTCCTGCCAAGGGCGTGGCCCGCATACCGTCCCGTACCAGGGAAAGTGGACCTGGATAAAACCAAGCTACGCTGATCTGGTTTGACCTGTTCCATAAGACTGTAGGGAGAGAAGGTCAAATCATATTAGGGGTTTAGTTAATCCACAACTTTAGTTAATCTAGGATGAAGTAAAATGCTTTGCGAGACTTGAGAATATGATAACTACAACATGAGTTGAATTATTACGTTGACAAGAGACTCATAAAAACGTATTGTTAAATCCAAGTAGCACGCATACGCATTTTCAACTCTAAAACTTTTTTTAAATGAAAAAAAAATCATTCTTTTAAAAAATATTCGTCATATTTTCCCCACGAAAATTAGCACTAATTAATCTATTACATGGCCCTTGTTCATTTGCATTCGAATAAATAGTAAATAACAAAGAACCTTAATGAAACGAGTAATGACAAACAAGAAACAAACAAAGAAAATAAAATAAATAAATTGTTACAGATGATTAATTAAACGAAAGAATGAATAAATAGACAGGTAAATAAACAAAATGAGATAAAAGTATAAAAAGAAATGAATGAATGAAATCAAAGTGAAGGCAAAAACAAAAGAAACAAACACAAACAAAACAATGCAAAGCGAGAAACTCACTACTGTCCTGTCTCAGCAGCGAAGTGTCCATTCAGACTGTGAACGTTATAGTGTAAACCAAGATGTTGTTCATAATCCATACATACTGTCCTGTAGTAGAGCATGCGACTGTAAAGATCTGTATAAAGATTGGTAAAAAGAATAATTATTGCAAAATCATGAAGAAATTGGTAAATTTCAGAGCTTTTGCTCTGGATATTGAGATATGACATTTGATTTCGACATTGTGAATAAATATTGTTTGAAGTTAGTATTCTGCTAGTGTCTGTCACTGTCTGTAACCATGCGCTACCATCAAAATCATAATCATGATGATGATGATGATAATGATGAACAGCATTTGTATAGCGCCATTATCTGTAAGAAACATTCAAAGGCGCCATCGTCGTCATCATCATTATCGTCATCATCATGATCATCACCATCATCATGATAACGTCATCACCATCATCATCACCATCACTGTCATTGCCATTATCACCATCACCGTCATCGCTTTTTAGTGGATCCCTCCATTTCCACAGAAATCAATCATTCATAATACATGTAATTTATTCTAATTATTTACTGATACGTTTACTCATGAAGGGAAAAACATATCATGCATGTATCTCAATTTCATGATATCGTTTGTATGATTATATCTATGCAAATGTGATATTTCCTTTTCTGTTGGAAATGAATAAACATGAATTTGAAGTTGAATATGAATCTTCATCATCACCATCATCATCGTCATTCTCATCATCTGAAAAAAAGTCTCTGGCTGATGTAAGTTTCCGTGAAAAAATGAAATGAATTGAAACTGAATTGAATTAAATCATCCTCATCATCACCACCACCATCGTCACCATTATCATCACCATCACCGTCATCGCCATAATCATCGTCATCATCATCATCATCATCATCATCATCATCATCATCATCGTTGTCATCAATTAACAACCACCTTAAGCACTAACGTTCTCTGTAGACAAACAAAATCCTTGAAAGCTTAGTGATCATGGTCATGATGCAGGGGAAAGCGGGCTCCGTTAAGTTCGGTGTAACATTGATATTTTGTTCTAGGCGCAGTTTATACTAAATTTACGTACTGTTATAGTCCTACTTGTACATGGTATTACGTAGATTCGCAGTATATTCATGTTAATCATCACTATGTATACAATTCTCCTTTTAAACATATTTCTTCAAAAAGTATTGCAAGATGATTTTTTAAAAACTTTTAACCCATTTTTAACCCATTCGTGACAGAGGTCCACATTTTGTGGTTTGGCCTAATATCTTTTGATGCAAAGCCCTAAAAATCATACCAAATACATGAGCAGAAAGAGCAAAAAATTCTACAAAAACTGTGCCCATTTTGGTTGCGTCAATATTCGTTGTTTGATGCTGAAAATTTTTTAAAGGAAAATAAGTATTAAAATCCTTAAATTGGCAATGTGATAGAAAGTTTAAAATCACTGTTTTCCCCTGCAAATTGGCAACTTTTTGACTTCTCATCATAATTTCTGTCAATTTATATTTATTTCAGATACATGACGTTTCATAAGAAAAATGTAGCAATAAAATAAAAATGTTGGTGTTACCAAGTTGAAGAATAAAAGCTGATCAAATTAGGCTTTAAATAATTCCTGTCACGAATGGGTTAGAGATGTACTTACTTGGAACCCAAGGGGGGAAGTTCCATTTTCTGTTGCCACATCCTATCTTGGATCCATTCACCATATTACCAGGTTCATTCATTGTCTGCAGAAATAATGAGATGGACAGGGGTGGGAGAAAAGAAAAAGAGAGAGAGAGAGAGAGAGAGAGAGAGAGAGGGAGGGAGATAAATAACGCGAGACAAGGAGAGAGATAGAAAGAAGCAGAGAGACAAGAGACAGAAAAAATAAAGGCAGTTGAGAGATGAACTTGAATTCCCAACAAACATTGCCATGGCTATAAACGTATAAAAAAAAACCTACATGAAAACACTTATTTTCATATAAACTTTATAAAACAAAAACAAACTTACCACATCTCTAACTTGTTCAGTATAAGAGAGATAATTAACAAAGCAATGTGATAGCTATGCACTGTAACCTGCGAACTCTGACATTACCGTGATACCAAGAAATAGATTTTTGTGATGTTGCAAACCTTTTTAAAAAGGGACTAGCAAGTGCTACCTACCATGTCAACACCATCAAATGGAAGTGTTTCTGAGAACTCGATGGCAAAAGAACTCCACCAATCCTTGGCATCAGGATGCGTGAAATCAGCGAAGGCCACCTCACCAGGCCATTGCTGAAAAACAGAGAAAATTATTACGATTATTTCTCTTTTACATTATTTCCTTATTAACCTAGCTTTGGTTGGATAAGCGTGCGTGTGCTGGTGAAGTTTCACTTCGAATGATAACTAAACAGGAATACAATATTCATATAAACATAGGATATATCATACATGTTGTATAACCTTTGATATAACATTACTTACGGACATGACGACCGGCTGCAGCTGCTGCGGCAGTGTTTTACAAAACCCTCTGCATCAGCACTCTCGTAAATACGCATTTACATCAACACCGTAAGCGTGAATGGTGTTATTTGGTCGCAAACAATATTTCCAAAATTGCCCTTTCATATTTCAATATCGAGACCGAGAAGAAGCAGGAGGAGAAGTAGAAAAAGAAATAGGGGAAAGAAACTGGTAGAAGAAAATCGAAAGGATAATGAAGAAGGAGAAGAGAAATAGGAAGAAGAAGGAGAAGAAGAAGAAGAAGAAGAAGAGGAAGGAGGAGGAGGAGGAGGCGGAAGAGGAAGAGAAGAAGAAAAGGGAAGAAAACTGGAAGGAGAAAAAGATCAAAAAGGAAGAAAAAATAAGGAAAAGGGAGAAGAAATTAGGGGAACAAGAAGAATAAGGGGAAGAAGACGAAGGGCAACGGGAAGAAATATGAAAGAAGGAGACAGAGGAGGAGAAGGAGGAGGAGAAGAAGAAGAAGAAGAACAACAACAACAACAACAAGAACAAGAACAAGAAGAACAAGAAGTACAAGAAGAAAAACGATGACAATAACTTCAATGTAACTTACAAATCCTTTAGCTTGAGTTTTCTTATCAGTTTCATTGATGTAATATCCCCATTTGTTTCCATAGTAGTAGAAATGATAGTAGGTTCGTGGCTCGGGAACCTGGCTAGATACTCCAGGGTTCTAAAAGACAAGAAGATTTCCAGTTTTTGACTCGTATTCAAGAGTGAACAAATACAATATTGAGCATGTTAGGGGTTCGTAATTAATAAAGACAAAATGTACGGATCAATTTTGAATAAAGACAAGGTCCAACTCGTTACATGAAGAATCCTGTGCATCGGCCCAAGATACTAGTGCACTGCTTAAGGGGGGGGGGGGGGGGGGGTGATGACCCCCAATGCATGGAAGGAATATTTCTTATGGTAACGGGGAAACAAAATTATCATCAATCATACCTTGCTTATAACCAAAATTGATGACATACAAGTCGATCATTTTAGGAAAAAGTGGTGGGGGACACAATAGGGTATGTAGCCCCATTTTTTTTTTTAAAGGACAATATTGCAAAAGCCAATAGCGAAAGTCCCCCGGAAATTTTAAGCTGAAGCCCCCCCCCCCTTTTTTTTTTGGGGGGGGGGGGAGCTTATCAGCGAATTTTTCGACAGTGTTCCCCTTCCATATCATATAACGGATTGACCCCCATGCGCTATTACTCTATTCATATTCATATCCATATTCATTTTCATATTCATATTCATATGCGTATTCATGTCATGTTCATATTCATGTCCATGTTCATGTTCATATGCATATGCATATTCATATTCATAGTCTTATTCATGTTCATGTTCATGTTCATGTTCATGTTCATGTTCATGTTCATGTTCATGTTCCTATTCATATTCACATTCATATTCATATTCACAGTAAAAACGCTTTATACAACCTTGTTTACTATACATGCTATATGAACTGATCAGGTATTGTTAAAAAAATAATAAACAACTGTGCAAAGTTTTAAACAGCAATGTTCAATTTTTAATATTTATTATTAGAAAAATTGAGCATTATTGTTTAACTTTTTAAACACTTGTTTAAACTTTTAAACAATACCTGATCAGTTCATATAGTAAACCAGGTTGTATAAAATTTATACTATTTGTTTAATTTTATTTTTACTTTCATATTCATATTCATAATTGAATTGAAATGAGCTGAATTACACATGAACGTCATTCTTACCAAGGTGAGGATATATTTCATTCCTCCAGCATTCAGTTCTCGGACAAATTCAGGCAATCCATCGAAATTGTCGTCATCATATGTAAAGGTCATGAAATCCTTCATGTAGGAAACATCACTGTAGATTGCATCCTGTGTTTAGAACAGAACAAACGAGGGGGGGGGGGGGGGGGGGCATAGATGAAAATGTAAGTTGGGAAATCTATGGTTAACATCCAACGTTGAAATGAAATGATATGCAATTCACATTATTTCCTTCTGAGACTGAAAATATACATAATTCCAATATCATTAATGTTACCAAATATTAAACAAACTAAATCATCGTAAGTTCGTAACTTTGTAAGAATTACGTTAATACGTAATTTAGAGTCCTCGGGTCGAAAAATGACAAAAAATGACAACAAAGAATAATTGAATTATGATAAATATTTGTTTGTTTTTATTTCTGTTAAAAAGCAGCATCAGAGATATACACTCACGGATAGCCCATCCGAAATAAATACTATTACATACAAAAAAAAAACCCCCATATAACAATTAAGAAACAATTGTTATATGGGGGTTGTGATGTGAATAGCAACCTATAAAGCCGATAATAAGTTTGTGGTTTACTTGTCTCTAATATATTCATGGCTTCTACACAAACCTACGAGCTGAACAGAAAATCTTACAAACAGAAATGGTGCAAAATGCAACCATGATATTAACACTATGCCGTATTTTAGAGTATTTTTTAAATGGCATAACCGTTATGTTACCCAAAATGTTACAAACAAAAATAATGCTTGATTATTAATCACATTGGTATTTTCTCGGAAAATTCAGAATCCTTTCAATTGTTCGATTTCTTTTCTTTTAAATTACTTCCTGTTTTACATATGCAAAATTTCATGAGAAGAAAAATGACAAAGATAAAACCGACTTACAAATGGTATACCGGCAACTACGTTGTTATCCACAACCTGTCTGATCTGATCCACACTGGTCCAATCAGCCCGACCTATCTGGTAACCTAATGCCCAGAATGGAGGCATATGAGGTCGGCCTATCACCTGTTGTGAGGGAAGCACAGAAGATTTGTTTTAAAGTGAAAATCTCATGCATGCCGCAGTGTTTTCCGCGTTGTCGGCATGGGTTCGTGTATTCGTGTGTGTCAGAACTGGCATTGGGCTGCTCGCGCCTTTTCGTTTTACACCGTTGCCTAGGCATTTTCGCGAAAAAAATCCTACAAGTGTTCTGGTGAAAGAGTCTAAGTCGTCAGCGAACATAGACGACAGCCAAGATATCCACTGCATGCACATAATAATGTGCGCGAACGAGCTGAGCCCATAGAGTTGTTCTCTATGGCTGAGCCTGATCTAATCTAAAGGAGAAAAAAACAATGAAATACATTATACATAAGGAGAGAGAAGAAGATAGATGGAAGGAAGAACAAATAAAAACATATGGACATGGGAGAGGATAGATGAGAGGAAGAGCATAGAAATACATGAAGAAAGAACAGAGGATACAGAATTCATTGTCTTTCTTCGTGTTTTTTTTTCTTTTATCTATACCTTTCCCTTTTCTTTATAGACTTCTAGACCTATGGATCCATCTTTCTTTTTACATTATTGTATTTGGGCAATCCTCTCGTATTCTTCGCCTTCTGTTCCTTGAACTAAGGCCCCTTTTTCCTTCTGTATTTCTTTGCTTTTTCTTTCATCTATTCTCTTTGTACACGTACACGATCGCCGCGTGCGCCGCTGTACGTGGTATAGGGTGTAGGAGAGCTGAAAACAGAGAGATTCATATCTCTGTGGCTGAAACGAAACCTAGACTTTGAAACTAGCACGTTTGATGCGATTAATAGAAAAAATTCCTAGGCTACGGTGTAAAACGAAAATGCGCGGGCTGCGCACTAGGATATAAATTTGCAAGCATTGCGTGAAGCGCCACCGGAACACCAAGTCCGGGTAGCTTTAAAGTGATTACACAATGGTACTTTTATATATATATATATATATGATCGAGAATAGAATTCTAAGAAGAATAACATTAAAAATTTGATGATTTTCAATCGAAATCAATGCATTTTGGCTAATTTTCTCATAAAAAGTCAAGAGTTGACCAAAAAATTTGAGTATGAGGTATGACGTCAAAGTGGGTACCCAGCTTCGCGCATTGCAGTTGTGCTGCGCGCTAGACTGTACAATATGTATTACACCTTGCGCGCATTTTGCTACAAGGTACCCACTTTGACGTCATTTTGACGTAAAAGTGGGTACCCAGTTGAAACTGGGACACAGCTAAGGGGTCAAAAATATCCTGAAATCTTACCACATTTGGGGGTTTCCTTGGCAACACGACTTTAAAAAAAAAATAGGCAGATGATTTTCTGCTAATGAAATCATGCTCTTTTAAATGAACTAACATTGTTTCAGCATTGGGTACCCCCTTTAAACCTGAAAGCAGCACGTGCATATTCTTGTACGTAAGCAACCAGGGAACCGAGGGCTTTAAGTCCTCTATGAGGCACGTGGCAATGAGAATTAATGCCCTTCCAAAGGGCAATAGCGTACAAGTAAGTTTGTTTTGAACATGAGAACTTGAGGAAGCGGAATCCTTCGGGCGCGTATACCATTAACCATGATAACCTGTCACCCAGCATGTCCAGGAAAGACCAGGAGAAAGTTGGATAAAACAATTTTATTAGATGTACATGATGTACGACAGAGCAAAAATCCATTGAATGCCTTTCAAGTTGCCTCCATGAAATTTATTACTAGTCTACCCCCCCCCCCGCCCGCCCCACCCCAATCTGACTGCATGAACTGAAATATTTAGAAAGAAAAATTATTATGAGTGGATGCCAAATTTCCACACTCCCTCGGTGACGCCCCTCCATCATTCTGGCAATTTTCACGCTTTGCCGTTTCTGTTATGTATATTGAGTTTATACTAGTTGGGGTGGGTTGGGTTTGTTTATTACTGCTAAAAAGAACAAAAAAACAAACAAACAAACAATCAAGCTTGAATGCTTGTGACTAAGCGACCAGATGACCGACGGCTTCAAGTCCTCTCTGAAGGACTTGCTAATGAAGATTTATGTCTTATCAAAGGGCACTAGCGCATCGATGTGGTTTCAAACCCGCGTCTCCGGATCAATAGACTGCACTGCCCTACCACCATGACCACCCTGAGCTATCCCGCCTCCTCAGTTATTAGTCTACTAGTTATTCTATTCAGAACTAAATAAACTGAATGAAAAATATTGTCTAAAGACTTACTTCGGTATACTGAGCGATAACCATCTCAGGAGTAGGTCCAGTAAACACCCAGAAATCAAGGACGCCGCCAATAGAACGCCAAGTGACAGCGGAGGCAGGCGTTAATACCACATCTATCACGGATGAAATGAATGAAGGATATTAAAGGATTAAGTGGCATATGAATGAGAGAAAGGAGAGGAAATAAATTTAAGTGGTATTCAAAACACACAGAATCTTAGAATCTGCAAATTGATTCGAAGGAATTGGTAATCGACGGATAAGAAGTGCAATAAAGTCGCGTTCTCATTTTCAAGAAAAGACATTGATGTGTTGAATAATTGTGTGCACACAACAGGTAGGATTATCATTTCTCTGTTGCATTAAATGCCTTCGTTGCCATTGAGAATACAGCCATCTAAACTAACGATCTATCATATCCACTTTGTTCAATAAAAAGAAAAATCGACACTTTTCCTCATTTGATTCTCCCATATAATTCTTCTTCGAGTATGAAGGGAATTCGCCTTTCCATTTTTTGTCACCGCCAAATATTGTCCTCCCAGCCCCCCCCCCCCATTATTTCCCTTTACCCTAGTTTGAGGGAACAGAGATTTTTTAATTTTTATTAGAATGTATTACATCTTGAGAGAAGCCTAGCCGGGTCCTACTGCCTGTGTCAAGGAGCAGCTAAAGTACATGATCCCACTAAGAGCTTAGTGAGCAGAGGCGTACTGAGGGGGTGGGTATTTGCCCCCCAACAAAATAATATTCAAATGTGGTTAATTTCGAATACGATACCAGTGATTTACAAATATTGCTGAAAAAAAATTACTTGATTTTCCGGGGGGGGGGGAGTTGCCATAGTTTTATGTAACCCCTTCCCAAAAGTTTTGCTCATTACGCCATTGTAAGTGAGTCTCCTATTTAGCCTTACCCTGTGCGTTACTGTTGGCAAACAGAACACCGAATGCATCCCCCTGATCATCGACCGCCATGAAGAATGGATGATGTCCATTAAGGTTCTTGTATTGGTCATCCTAACAAAGATTTAAAAAAAAATATATATATATATTTTTTTTTCTTTAAGAAGAACAATCTCATAATTGGGATCAAATATGCGTATAAATACAAATTACATCAATTCTTCAGTACTTTCCTTTGCTGTTCTAGTATATATCACTTTTTTGTGAAATTCATTAACTGTTTGCATAGTTTATGAAGTTAAGTTTCCGCCACCCTCTCTAGCTCTCTCTCTCTTTCTCTCTCTGTCTCTCTTCCTCTTTCCTCTCTCTCTGTTTCATCCTATATCCCCGGTATTGCCACCACTCCTTCTACACATATCCCTCGATCAGTTTGTTTAGTTCGGGGTGTTTTTTTTTGTTTTTTTTTTTTTTTTTGGGGGGGGGGGGAGTCAGTGTGTATTTATGTCTGTCTGTCTGTAGCGGCTTTTAAGTCTTCCACCGCTTAAAGGCAATTTGCAATGGTGGGATAGATGCAAAGTCTGCAATTTTGCAGTATGCAAATTAATTATTGTTATCATTATTATTATTATTATTATTATCATTATTATTATTACTATAATTATTATGGAAAGCTTACCCGCTACTACCC
Organism: Echinometra lucunter; assembly: GCA_029962745.1. Classification (NCBI taxonomy): domain Eukaryota; kingdom Metazoa; phylum Echinodermata; class Echinoidea; order Camarodonta; family Echinometridae; genus Echinometra; species Echinometra lucunter. Next base: position 1,922,244 of record CM057169.1, on the reverse strand, counting down.
CCCCCCCCCCAAAAAAAAAAAGAAGTTGGAGGGACGCCCCTACCGACATGACAGATGTTTCTAGCTAAGATGAAAAACTTGCATCCGCCGGATTAACGGTATAAAAGATACAGCAGGTTTGTCGGTTGGCTTCATACCTTTATCTGGGTTTGATAATGTTCCCCTAGACCACACTGTAGTAAGCATCGTGAAACTCTCCGCCATAGCTGAAATGTTCTAGTGACGCCCCTACAAAATGTTTTTAGCAAGATGAAGAACTTACATCGGGATCATTATCAGCAGAGAAGATTTCATATGTACAGATGTATGTCAGTTGACTTCGTGCCTGAATCTGCGTTTGTTGTCTTCTCCCAGACCATACATCATAGGTGATCACCACCCCATCTCCCGAAATATTCCCGGGAAGCCCCCCTACACAATTTTCTACCAAGATGAAGAACTTACATCGGGATCATTATCAGCAGAGAAGATGCCATATGTATGCCAGTTGACTTCATGCCTGAATCTGCGTTTGTTGTGTTCTCCCAGTCCAAACATCATACTGTTAGGAATCCTGGCGGACAACTGTAGGAACTGATCCTCGAACACGAGGCCGCCAATGTTCGTGTCGAGACTGGAGAGAGAGAGGGAGAGAAAGAGAGAGAGAGAGAGAGAGAGAGAGAGAGAGAGAGAGAGAGAGAGAAATGGGGAAGACAACTTAGCTGATTATTCTTAAATTGATTGGGAAAATGCAACGTGCGGAATTTTTTTCTCACTCATTGACTTTCTAAATTATTTATTTATTTATCCATTAATTTTTCATTTATTTATCTATTTATTTATTTGTTTTTATTATTTATTTACTTTTTAATTCATTCTTTTATGTATTCATTCATTCATAATTCATTTATTTATGAAAAATGTATTTATTAGAGAGGTGGATCATTAGATTTTTTTGCGGATACAGAATGGATTGAAATCTGGTCAGCTTTCCTCTTTCCCCATGTCAATACTCAACTATAAGAGCTCGGTATTTGATCAAACAAAATGTCACAAAACCCCCCACAAATGCATTTGAAAGAAAACAATTTTTTGAACCGACGGGTTTTCATTATTGTTTCTACTATTCATTTTTAGATAACAGGAGCGATATGAATGAAAGGGTGACCTGATTTTTGGCCTTCAGGGGCCCGTAACACAAAGGTTTGCGATCAATTGCAATTGATCGTACGATTGATCTTTGCGATTGATTGCATTGATCACTATGTGCAATCAATCGCAAAAGTTGATTGTACGATCAATTGCTAAGCTTTGTGTTACGGGGCCCTGATGTTTTTGGAAATAAATTTGACAAATAACAGATAACCCAAAGTGTTGAATTTGTTTTCTTACAGCGCTATGTTTGTTCTCGTTCTCACGACCCTGAATGTGAACGGATTCCTCTCGTAGACGATCTCATATTCGGGCCAACTATTCTTCAATGTCGTCTTCGGGTATTCGAGAGGGACTTCGTACCGTGGCTTCCAACGTCTGTCTTCGCGTTCTGCAAATCTGATCTCGTTCCTGTCGACGTAGCGATACTCGTACAACTGGATATTGGACAATGAGCGTTGAATTGGACATTAGTATTGATAATCGAATCGATAGGCTTGATTATTCATTGAAATATTACTTTATGACTCATATACTGTATTATTATTGAATGAAATCAAAATAAGGATAATTGGAAAAAAAAGATTAAAATGCGTCATTTGATCCTTGGAATAATACTTTTGCAAAAGCTTTTCCCTCTTCGGTGAATGTGATACTCGTTTAATTATACCATAAACATATAAACAAACGTCGGAGTGCAAGATATTGAAAATCACAGATGTCAAAATTTCACACTAAGAATAAAAGGTTCAATTTTGCACCCCAAATGCAACAACAGCAGTACCTTTGGGGTGCATTCTCGCACTCTACATGAAAAAAATGTGCAAAGATCCACCCTTTTGTGCTTGTTTGCACCCAGAAATGCCCATCTTCACGCTCAAAGGTGCAGTTATACACTTTAAAGGGTGTAGAATTTTTTGCATCCAAAAGGGTGCAAATGTGCACCTTCCCTAAAGAATAACCCTGCACCCTTAAAGACATTCAGTCGTGGGCCTTTATGGGGAGTGAATAATAATTTGCTGACACCAGACTTTGTGGAAAGCACTGGAAATACCTGTAATAGAACTACATTTCTGGAGCACAGCAAAACAAGCTGTCCCACCATAAACATTCGTCGGCCTGCTTCGGGCATTCTCGGGCCAGGGAAAGTGAGATAATGACTTTGCCATATGGGGCAAAGGGTGGAATATACAGAGCATTACATAAGGTCTGTTGGTCATAAAACTCATAGTGATGGATAACACCTGTTACTGGATAAGCACACATGGTGTCAAAATCCCCATGAAAGCCCACGACTGAGCGTCTTTAAGGAGTGCAAAATGTAGCTCACTGCATAATACTTCTTTGGGTGCAAGATTGCACCCATAAGGGAGGTCTAGCGTTGTATTTAAAGGGTGCAAAATTGAACCTGTCATTCTTATTGTGTTCAACGAAAATGATTTGTGGGTTTCTTCTCACATTTTGAAAATAATTTTGTAGATTTTTAAAATGAAACAATAATCTTTAGAATCACGAGTCTGCTCATTGTATCTCTGACCTTCAAGTTATCACGATACAAATCTAAATCTTCGTAATAAATATTCATGGAAATGAAAATTACTATTCAGGATGTTTTCCAATACACTTCTTCTTTATGCTTGATGATATTTACCTTTTTTCTTGTATCCGAAATCCATCGACCCATGTAAGGTTATGGACTGCATTGGTTTCATAACATTTTAAAATTAATGTTCAATCAATGATTCCTCTCAAAAGATGAACTTTGCTTCAATATTAATTTGAATGTGAGCAAAGTACACTAATATCATGCATTGCCACTGCACTGAGCATGCTGAATGCCCTTATAAAGCATGATAGAGCAGACGGATTATCTGATCATAAACGAAATGATTTACACAGACTTCTGAACAACTGCCTTACTTGATACAATAAGCAGCAGTGGGCAATCATGTGCTCACGCAATACACATTATCGCGCGCGGGGGGGGGGGGGGGGTGCCGCCTCACTACCTACCCGACCCCCTGTCAGCTTATTTGAAGTTGTGTTTGACTGTGTTAGACAACAGTCTTGTATTGTATGTTTTATCCGCCCCCCCCCCGTAAGGATGTTGCTTGCATTTGTAACTCTTTCCTCCCACCTCCTCCCACCCCACCCCACCCCACCCCACCGACCCCCTGTCAGCTTATTTGAAGTTCTATGTGTTTGACTGTGTTAGACAACAGTCTTGTATTGTGCCATTTGTATTGTGCATGGTTTATCCCCCGGGAAGATGTTGCTTGCATTATTTTGTACCTCTTCCCTCCCACCCCACCCCATTCTCAACAAGAAATAAGATGGCAAAATGACGAGGAAAACGAAATGACCCCGGAATATCAAATTTCGCTTTGATTTTTCGCCTCTGTCACACACTTATAAATCTTCCTGCAATTACTTCGACTCGATACTTCGTTTAAATGATGTTGTCAGAAATACATGCAGATCTACATAAATTCACAAATTTGAGGAACTTTTCTGATCTCGTTTCAGATTTTTTTTTTCTTCAAACGGGGGATGAAGTATTTTTTAATTTGTCTAAAATTGTAGGGACAGTTATCCGTGAAAAGTTTCTAAATGAAATACATATCTACCTAAAAGTAGGCATGGTAAGGTCAACTTAGTGCTATCATCTCCCTGTCTGTATAAAACCATTCCTCAAACTCTCAAAATGTGTATCATCATGCATTTAAAAGAATAAGAAAAAATTTAATGGATTTAAAATTCCTAAAATCACATTTTTTTGCACTCAAGTCACTCTACGGCCGAAAAACAGCATTCCCGATATAAATATTTGAGCGTTTAGTGACTAGCTTAAACTGGTACGTGAATGAGGCATGTTTACATATTGAATCATCGTCTATAAAACGAGTAAACAAGAACCGATGTTATCGCTCTTCAAACAGGCCAAATACACATAACAGGTGCGTTCACATACAATTTCACTCATGGTTGTTCTAATATGATATTATGAGAGGGGATTTAAAAAAAAAATAGTTTGATTATTATTTGTATTTTTTTTTTCAACTTAAACATTACTGCTCTCGAGCAAACGTATGATTGCAGTCACCAAGAGGGGCGCCACCATCATGACCACGTTGTATTACTTTCTCACATACCTGTCATAAATACCTCTTCTGCATGAACACATGAACATGCTGTTCAAAATGGATTATAATCTCATTCCAGTAACTATTCATCCCCTCTCAACTATGTAGCACGATGAATAAAAACTGATTTTTTTTCATCATGTCACTTCTAAAATGTACTAGTAACTAAATTGAGTATAGTAAGAAGATTAGATCCTTTTCCTCCCTATAGAATTGTTTTAATATAGGATTTCCCGTCCAAATTCGCAAGTTTGTGATTCGAATTCATTTTCTTTGCAATCAAATTCGCCCAAATTGATTTTGCCATGTAAAGTATCTTTCAATCCCCCTGTTTTATTGTTGGATTTAACATTTTTATAGAAGGATTTAGTAGATTTGTCATTCAATTAAAAAACTGCTTACTTGGCATTCAAATTTGCCGACACCTGTCGAGACGTCATTTCCAGCATTCAAGTTCAAGTCCGAGCATTCATATTCGCAATATCTTCATTCAAGTAAGGGAAAGTAATACATCACATGTGTTTTAGTTTGTTTGTTAGTTTTGTATATTTGTTTGTTTGTTAGTCATATAAATATCTGACATTTACAGTCATAAATAATGAGAATATAAATATGCTTTTTGTCAGTATGGTCCGTTCTGCTATTTCTTTTAATGAAACAACGGTATTTTCAGGACAGTACATTTGGGACGCTGTCGGAAATCTAGTAATAATAACTTTTCCTTTGTTACGAGGAAACAAGTGACAAGTTTTGAATTCACGGACCTCTTGAGACAATCAATCATATCATGAGATGATTTTCTTTCTTTTTTTAATCTTTGTTGATTTACAATTAGATCTGAATGTCTATGATTATGAAATGAAAAAGAGCAAGACACTAATGACCCGAATACGAATCTCATAAATCATAACCATGATATGGAAAATACGTAAATTGATGACATAACTTCCATTCTGACTGTTAACTAAATGAAAACATCTATATTTCTTATAAAATACAAGAGAAAAACTTTATGAAATTCAAAGTAACATTAGAATGACCGATAAAAAACTGTAAACAATCATTCTATATCAACCCTCGAATTTAACTGCTCAAAGTGCTAAATTGAATGCTCAAAACGAATTAGAATGCTGGAATGACAACGTCGCGAGGACAGCAATTCGTGTTGCTCTAAATTGAAAGACAAGATGGTGAAAAAGCAGCTTTTTATGAATTTGAATAAAAAATGTGTAGATTCGAAAGGGAATTTTACAGATTTTTGATAACTAGCAATACGGATTTGAATCCGAGATACACCTGACAGCAGCAAAATCGTCGAATTTGAATGCAAAATAAATGAATTTGAATGACAAACTTGCGAATTTGTCCGGGAAGTCCTATATACATGTATATACGAGTGAATGGTGAATATCTCAAATTATGATCTTATGAAATCCATCTTCTGGAGCAAAAGTAAAATAATTTCTTGGGTTAAAAAAAGCCTAGCAATAAGAGTACACTTATGTAGCTTTATTGGATTTCCATCAAATAATTCATAAGTTTGAAATATGATCTTACTGCAAGCTTGCCGATTATATCAAGAATATCTTTTGTAATTGCATAGACAGCACATTCAAGACATCAGTGTTATGAATTTAATATATCGCAAAACCACTACCTCCAAGTAGAAGGCCATTATTGATTATAAGATATATTTCTGTGCCATCAATTCTCTGAGAGCTTGCTTTAGAGAGTTATTCAGTTTCAAGCGGGAAAAAAATGCGGGAAAAAAATTTGGAGAAAACATTTTAGGAAAACATAATACATATCTTCTGCTTCTTCTTCTTCTTCTTCTTATAATCATTATTATTATTATTATTATTATTATTATTGTTATTATTATTATTATTCTTTTCTTCTTTTCTTCTTCTTCTGATCATTGTTGTTCTTATGTTTATTATTATTGTTATCATTATTATTGTTGTTGTTATTATTGTCATTATTTTCATCATCTCATCATCATCCTCTTCATCATCTTCCTCATCATCATTCATATTGCTGCAGTGTGCCAAAGTGAAAGGAATGAGCCGTTAACAATAATCTTGGTAGGTACTTCAGACACAGAGTAGCTGTTTTATTATTTTCTTAACAATTTTTTTTAGCTGTTTTCAGACAATCCGGCATCGGATAAGAAAATAAATTTCCTGTATATTTGGGGTATTTCATGTTTTGAGGGGTAGACTTCCTCGGTCTGACGGTGAATGGTGATCAGGGTGATTAGTTATTGGTAAAAGGCAATATTAAAACGTTGTTTGGTGGTTAATGGTGGAGGTTGGGTATTAGGGTGTGTGTGTGTTTGGGGGGGGGGTTGATTTCTATGGCGAATGGAATTTTAGTACATCTGGCCCTCATGAAATAAAATCAGCCATAAGACCCCAAATCGACCCCCCCCCCCACAATATCAAATGGGCCGTGGAGTCCAGCCCCAATAGTGGAGGTTCACTGAATTGTCACAAAGCTGCAGTTTCTACTATGTCTACAGAAAAGAGGTTTCAACGTCAGAATGTGCTTAAATTTCATGAAATAACGTTAGGCTATCATATTTTTGTGACACTTTGTTAATATACAGTTATGTCATTTTGTTGTTTCATTATCCAGTTTGAATAATTACAAATAAATGTGTTGACTTGAAACCTGAACTTCAACTGAAACGATAAAGATGGCAATTATTCGTTTTTTTTATATCCAATGTGATTTGATTGTAGTCATCTTAACGAAGTAAACGCCAACAAAATTAACCTTTTCACTGCTTCTTCCAACAGATTTAATGTAGGGGCTCTCGGTTTCAGTAGCTAATAGGTTAATTGGAATTAAATGAATTTGATAGGATTATTTATACCTTCATATGAAGAATGTTTTCCTTGTAGAACTCCGCCCTGAATCTTAGGTTCTCCACCTCCTCATAGAAGAACCTTGGCGTGTGCAGCCTGAAAAGCTCTAGCTGAAATCCTTCGGAGATATCCTGCTGTTCGCCTACCACACGATAACCTACGCCAATTGGGAAGTAGCATTCTGGAATCTTGTTCAGACGATCCCAGGTGATTCTTTGAAAGCAGCATCCACGCATCTCGCATTGACGGGCGGTGGGCTGGTCGAGATCAGGGTAGCAGTTAATACGGTCATCTTCGACGATCTCGCCGCAGACAACGGGCTCGAACTGCTTCCAGTTGGAGAACGGTTCCAAGGTAATCACGAGAGAAGGTATAAAGACGATGATGCCCACGACCAGGAAAATTCCGATGGCGATGAGGGCTTGGATGATACGACTCATGGCCGTTGATTACGAATATACTACGCTTGAAAAAAAAAAACTGTTCTCTGTGAAAGACTGAATTAACAAGCAAAGAAAAACCCTTTGTCCTGTTTCGGAAGTTGTTATCCTGTATAGATTGCCCTCTTTTCCAAATAAAAAATGTTTAAAGTATTTTCCACTGGGTTTATCACAAATTAATCCATGATTCCAAATTATGTGCTGAAAAAACAATCACCCTCATATCAAGGTGTGTACCAATCGTTCTCTACACACCGTATCATTCGCGCGCTCCAACGGGCATTCAAAATGGCGACGAAAAAAATATGAGGAAATACAAAAGGAAAGGTCGCATATTTCATTAATTATTGACACTGTAGGGTCAAAACTGTATAGCCTCCATCAAGACATCAGTCTTCCATAGATGTCTTTAATTTAGGGATTTACATCCTCTAAGCTTCATAACTTCATCAATGCATGTTAATGTCATTGTTGAAAGATTTAAGTAAAGGTCCAATAGATGTTCCGATGATATGAATCTACAAGATGGCTGAATGTCAAAAATGGTGTATAAGGGTAGAAATATACCATAGCGAATGATAATGGAATTGATATATTCCTTGCGAGAAGTCTAACTGCATCTCTATATTTGTTTAGTCTTGTGGAGTTAGTCAACAAGAGCCGGTTAATATTAAACTTTATCGCTGCGTCGCCCGGCTGTTAATCATTTACAGAATTGCTCTGCAATGAATCAACCTTATTTTGATTCATCATGCTAGATTCGAGACTTTATACCTGTAGATATGGTGGAAATGCTGAGTGATAAGATCTGCATGACATTAAACGTTTTTTTATTGATAAATGAAGAGATGCCACAATATATTGTTTGTGATGATGAATGTGCGCGTACGTGTGGTTGCATGAGGTGCATTTTACCACGTATTCGTATTCTATGCTGACATGGCGTTCCTCTAGAATATGCTCAAGTTCATAATTTTCACACGACTTCGCACAAAATAAAGAGCCACCTTTAAGCTCTTTCTGCTTTTAAAACGTCAGTCATAAGAACTGTTTAATGTTTATTAAAACCATAATTTGGATATATAAATACCGTTCTCTTTCCTCCCGTATTATACATCATTATATTTATCTATCTTTCTCTCTTTCTATCTATACTCTCTCCATCCACTCTCTGTTTTATTTTCAATATTCCCTCCTTGTCCCTTTCTTCTTTTTCTTCCTTCCTTCCTTCTTTCCTTTTCTTCTTCTTCTTCCTCTCCATCTTCTTCTTCTTCTTCCTCTCCATCTCCTTCTTCCTCTTCTTCTTCTTCTCTTTCCTCCTATTTTAAAAATCCTGTGTGTATAAATTGTTCCGTCTATTCTATGTTATATCTTGTCTCCCCTCTTGCTTCGTTCGCTCTATCTCTTTGCTTCCTACCCCTCCCCCCTCTCTCTCTCTCTCTCTCTCTATCTCTCTCTCTCTCTCTGACTATTGCCCTTTTCCTTCTCCCCAAATATAAATCTCTGTCTCTTGCCAGAACAATGACTCTTGTCATTAAATGGGTTAATTATTATGTTAATACCTTTGACACAAAATCAAGCTGTGATATTCTCCTTGTTCTCTATTTTCATCTGTTTGACTCGTTCAAAGAAAACTGACCTGGAGTAGCCACATGTGCAATTGAAAGAGAACCTTGATATCGCGGAAGGTGGAATATTATTTTCATGAGCTTTTTAATAATTTCTATGTCATTGGGAGGGGGGAATCATCGTATTAGAACTGGATTAGTATAAGGATTGCTCCTTTCAGATTTCTTCATACTTGGAATACGCCTATGACAACAAACATCTGGGCCGTCTCATAAAGAGTTGCGATTGATTTGAAATTGATCTCAACTGTGTACTTCAGAGATAGAAGATGAGATCTATCTCAAAGTTGCTATCGATCTTCAACCAATCACAACTCTTTATCAGTTGGGGCCCAGGAGTGGTTTGGCCTTAACATTTTATGGTGTAATCCCGTATGCCCATTTCTGAGTGTAGAGCATTAGCCTTTCAGCAAGTTCAAACTGAGATTTCTTATCAGTTTGAATACCTTAAAACACAGTAAGGTATACATGTACATAAAGTTTATACACTACTTTAATAATGGACCTTTCCCATTTGTTTTGAAACAGGTTTACTAATCACATGACTAGAAATAAAACTCAAGTTTAGCCTTAAGATTAATATAGCTACAGTTATCATTACATATTATCAAAATAAATATAAACAGCAATAACAAAAACATAATAATACTTTATTTCTTAATACTTCGAAGTTATCAGCAGTGCATCTTTTTTTTTCAATAAACAACAGATATCTTAACATTGTGATAGAATAGAAACCTTTAATATGATTCACTTTGATTATAAAACTGTAAACAGCTGTTGGATTCTTTGTAATCATGTCTTGTTGCTATATCGGGCAATGTAAAACATATCCTTTGGCAAACCATAGGTGCGGAGCTGTTATCATTCCATCGTTCTATTAAGGGCATAACATTAACAGATCTGAATAAATGTATTCAGGTATTTGTGAATGGTATAGAGTATGTTGGACTTATGGGACTGCGCTATACGGATTTGTCGTCCTCCGATCATGCCGATTGCAAGACTTGCCGCAGATGGCAGCAGAGATCACAGGATTTCAGTGACATGAAAACTATTAGATACGAGTGAATGGTGAATATCTCAAATTATGCTCTGATAAATCTATCTTCTGGAGGAAAAGTAAAATGATTTATTGGGTTATATAACCTAACAATACTAATACATTCCAGTAGCTTATGTTATAATATGAGACGGATTAATGACTCACAAAGAACAAATACTGATTACTAATCAAATAATACATTTTATTTTATTACTATGCTTTGCAGGGAAGCAACAAGCAAAATCAAATGCCAAAACCTACGGTACTAAAGAAGGCTAGAAGTGTCCAGTCGACATGTAAAGATATTTCACTACTTCCCCCAAAACACATGTGGCGACATATATCATCTTGTCAAGTTGACTTCACAAAAAAGTTAATGTCGTCATGGCGACATAAATTATCTTACCGTGTCGACGTAGGAAAAATATTATGTCGTCAAGGCGACATAAGTTATCTTGACAAGTTGACTTCCCAGAAAGGTATATGTCGTCATTACAAAATATATTCTCTCGCCAAGTCGACTTCTTAAAAAACATATGTCACCATGTCGACTAATAAAAGTTGATAAATCGACATGGTTAGTGAAATATCTTTACATGTCGACGTAATATGGATGTTAAGTCAACTTGCAAGATGAAATATCTCGTCAAGAGAATGGGAAGATTCCAAAGTTATACAAATCAAAGATAAGGAAGAAAATATGCTAACTTTAAAAAAAATCGCATTTGTGACCGTGCTCATATTCACAAATTTCTGCTTTCATTGAAAATTCGTAGAAACAATATTCAAAGGAAGTGTGCCTTCTATCTACTCTTTGAAGAATGTAAGGAAGCGGCATCACGGAGTTCAGCAGGTGGGCTATTCCAGAATAAAAGTGTAATTGGGGAACATGAGCGATCACCGTATCGAGTGCAGGTGCGGAGTCCTGGTGCAAGATGTGCATGTGATGTGGATCTAAGTCTTCGAGGGCAAGTGGACAGCCTGGGAGAAACTAAAGTAGTGAGGTATGTCGGAGTGCTGACTGTTTAGCTTTGGAGCAGGGGAGGATCTTATACATGTATTTCGTTTTGGAATACGAAGCCAGTGCAAAGATCATATTACAGGGGAGATATGTACGGATTTCCTAGAACGTTTTATGAGTCTTGGTGTGATGCTGTATAGCCTATTGGTGTTAATCACGAGTCAGGGAGTCCGAAAAGAAGAATGTTGAAGTAATGGAGGTGGGTGGTGACGCATGCGTGAACTAATCTTTCTTATTCAGATACTGCCTTGATACCTTTCCTATGTTGGATATACCAAAGCCTGCAGAGCGACGCGTGCGTCGGATGTGCTGCAATTTCATAATAAGCTTGTTGTCCAGTATGTCACCAAGATCACGAAGATCACGAACGGCTTCCACAGCAACATGGGCTTCAGTCAGGGAGGGGGGGGGGGGGGATATGTCCCCCAAACACAGTATCTATGTTTTTTCGGGATCAGTGATATGAACACAGCTACTTATAACTTATAACATCCTTATAGAGGAAGTTACTGTAGGCACAGGCGACAGTGGAGCCTACAGATTCCCAGAGACAATAGTTGTCATGGTTAGGGAAAGCTTGTTTAGTTTGGATATGGGGAGCGTTTCATGAAGAGTTTTGTCGGTGATTTTCACCGACTAATTTGCTTTCAGCCAATCAGATGCAAGGATTTTCAGTAGCTTATAACATTTGTCAGTGATTTCCACTGACAAAACTCTTCATGAAACGCTCCCCTGGTCTCAACGCTAAAATATTTCATTTGAATTCAAAGATAGTGTGACTTGAGAGAACTTTACAAGAATTTCCGAAATGTCTTTTTTTTCAGAATAATAAGCTTTCGATGTTTCAGCATTTGGTACTAAGGACACTGCTTTTTATCTCTGAACGAGACCTGACGGGAACGAAATATAAAAACTGACAGTCCTGGTACATCTTGGTGATGTCGTTCTATTGGAAGAATTAACCTCATTCGTGATCATGGTGATGTTGTCGTCTCACCGTAAATTCGGCCCCGGCATACCCCAGCATCCCTACCCCAAGGACACACAACAAGATAGTGAGTTTGATCCAGACGCAGAGGAAGTTACTGTAGGCAAAGGCGACAGTGAAGCCTACAGATTCCCAGAGACGATAGTTGGAGAAGGCTTGCTCCTGCTGGTCAGGGAAGAATAAACCGTAGAGGGCTGGGAAAGCAAGAGGATATAGATATAAAGTGATTACTATATTAATCATCTCTCTGATTCTGGTAAAATGGTTTGCATTTCGTAAGGTTTACTGATAAAACAAGATGATCATGGGAAAATGATGAAAATATTAAAAACAAAAACACGTAACATTACTTCCGTAGATGCCTAACTTTAGTAAGACTTGATTGAAAAAAAAAAATAATACGAAATAGGGGAAAGTGAACTGGTGAAGATGCTAGAAGAACGGAAAAGGGGGGTCACGGGGGGGGGGGGGGGGGAGGATATTAGGTTAAAACAAAACAATATACTTTTTAATTAGGGACTACAATATTTCTATTCTGAAATACAAAGCAAGTCACATCTGGTCTTGAGACAGAGCTGCACTAGTTACCATTCAGTTGTGTTTGCCAGACGGCGTCACCAACGCCCCACAGAGCAGCGATGACGAAAAAGACTGGAAGATCACCATACGACGGTTCCCAGACGTAGAGAGCGATGATGAGTGAGACATTGATGAGGCAACCAAGGCAGAAGATCGGGATTTGGCCGGTGTATTTGACGAGGCGACCGAATCCCACGGAGCAGACAGCATCGGCGACCCCGTAGCAGATCATGACGTAACCGACCCAGCCAACGCCCAGGCTACATGTGACGTATGACTGGAAAGGAAGGGTAAAGGATGACAACACAAAAGAAAAACATAAGAAAGAGATCAACAGGACTCAAAATATAATGAAATTGATCTTATTCAATTTTCATTTATCATCCCCAATAATCAAGCACAAATCATCCCCAACCACGACTACAAACATGACAAATCAACATCCATGCTACAGATACAACCAAAATAAATTATACACAGATTCCTGTTACACTTCTCATACGCACAAGTGCTTACCATCGCATTACACAAGAGATTGAGTGGGAGCGAGCCTATGTGCTTTGTACCCCTTCGCCGAGGCTCGGAAACTGTCAAGGTATTGCATAGTGGGATTTTTGTTCCTCACCATGTTTACTATTGACAAAGCGCATTCAACATTTTCAAAACTATTAATGATAATAATATATATTTTTTTTTTAATTCAAGACTAGAAACAGACCTTAGTGAAATCTCCCGCAATGAAAGCCTGCTCCAACCCACTATACACCGTGAGCGGAATAATCAGTATCATCTTTTTGTGCTTCCATAGCCGAATCGTCGCAAAGAACAGGTCAAACGTTCCTTGATCACGGATCTTCCGACTAGCTCCAAGGTTGTCGACGAAGATAGCGACTATGACCACGGCTATGACACCGGAGACGAGATAGATGCTTAGTAGAATGTAGGTGAGGCTCTGTTCGGGTGGATCACAGTATGTACCGTTGGTTTCCCCTGTCTCTGAAGATTATAGAAATGAACCGTGAATTGATAAGAATTTTCTAAACTCTGAAGATTTCTTAAGATTGGCAGATGCCAATAACTCCTTAAGCATGAGTACTGCAGGTGATTGAATGAATGTTTTGCCCATTAGCGCTGCGCAGGGATTCAAAACCGCACAATTTTGCGCCCAACAACCTCGACACTTCTACTAATGAACAAGCAACCATTTAAAGCCAATGCACCTATAGTGCGCGTGCCACCGCAATGTACATATCTTATAATTGACATAATATTGCTTTTTTATTGTTTTATTGCGATTCTGCTAATACTACTAAAATTTGTTTTTTTCAAATTGGCTTTTGAAAAAAAAGACAATAAAATGTAAAAAAAAAAAAATCAAATCTAGAGCAAAACAACACCATTATATTGCACAACAAGACATCAATACCTACGTATACTGACATTTAAAGTAGGCTGTAGTTTTGGGAAGCGGGAGGGTGTTTCATAAAGCTGTTCGTAAAGTTACGAATGACTTTACGAACGACTTGAATATGGCAAGTCAAATGGCATTTCTCAGTCATTATAAATCGCATCAGCTAAACATGCTAAAGGCGAAATATGCGGATGTAGATTAACGTTACTGTTGTTTACCAAAATTTTTTATTGCAAAGTATTTTTTTGCTAGAATTTAATCAAGAATATTGGAAATGCAGTCGCACTTTGTTAAAACGTCAGGAAAAACATTGGGCATCCCATTGGCACTTCATATTCAAGTCGTTCGTAAAGTCATGCGTAACTCTACGAACAGCTTTATGAACCCCCCCCCCCACCCCCGGGGTCGGAAAGTCTTATTCTAAATCTTTGTATTTACCTACATAGCAGTCTTGCGAGCCACACGTGTAGGTGCTGTTTACGAAGGATGTTTCTTCTCTGAAAACCAGAGATGATATGAGGTTTCCCATGATCTGGGATGACTGGAAGAAGAAAAAGAAGATACCCCAAAAACGAGACACGATCGAAGGAACAGTCTCTCCTGAAAAGAATTAATTAATAAAATATCGAGAGTTAATCACTCACTCCTCATGCTTATGTTTAAGTCAACTCGACTTCAAGATGCTCTCATTAATAGCAGAAATGACACAGAAATGGAAGTTTAAGAAACTTTATATGAATGATAAAAGTGTTTTGCATAAAAAAGTATAGTGATGTACAGTGGCGTAGACACGTTCTTACACCTGGGGGGGGGGGATGATTTGCCGTTCACGAGAAATCGAGGATCAATTTCGTATACAGATACACACACACGCACCCTAACACACACCCACACACATACACTTACACCCAAATGCACAGCACCGGCGTAAATCCACTTTGAGTGGGGGGGGGGGGGGGAATGATCGACTTTTTTGCCGATTTTTTTTCTGTCGAACTCACACTTAAGTATAAACACATGCCCTCACCCACCTGCACAGGCCCCCTTAATACACACACTTTAATTTTTATCTTGCGAGCGAGCGAGCCAAAAATTACCACTTTTCTGGTTTTCAATCGCATTTTCAAATAGAAATTCTAAAATATGCTGAGCGAGCGAAGCGAGCGAGCCAAAAATAACGACTCTTCTGGTTTTAAATCGCATTTCAAATAGAAATTCTAACATAATGGTTGTTTATGACAGATTATTAAAAATTTTATTAACGATTAATTCAAATATCATTTCTTGCATAAAAAGTGGGGGTATATCCCCCATCCCCCAATGATGCACAGACATAAATAGAAGATATACGCACCGTGACAAACGAATATAGAATATGGACTGACGCACATAATTGCATATTTCCATCACGCTATTTATCTTTTTTTTAAATTTTGTTGCTACACTACTTCAGAAAAACTGTGACAGCGCCGAAATTACCCAAAAGTAATATAAATAACTACATAAATCAGAATAATGATCGATATAGTTACGATAGTAATCGTCATTTCAGTCACATGAACGATGATGATGATGATAACTATTATTATTATCATAGGCATAATAATAATAATAATAATAATAATAATAATAATACATTACTAATTATTATTATTATAATTATTGTTGTTGTTATTGTTGTTGTTATATTGATGATAATTATTATTATCATTATTGCT
>CM057169.1:1876270-1901270 GCA_029962745.1 Echinometra lucunter | reverse complement strand
AGTCGTGGAGGAGGGGGCGTCAAACCGGCCGACATTTGCATCAGAAAGACATTCAAAATGGAATTCCCTCTTCTTGGATGCGATTTTTTTCCACCATGCTTAACTTTTACAAACTTACCTTCGTTTTCACTATCTTTCTGTAGCGTCATTTTGCTGAATCCAGTTCATCCAGATGAAATAACAAACCCTCTATCAAGATAATGCAGTCATGCAAGTCTTGGGAGTATTCATTATAATTGGTTGAACGTAATGCCTCCTCAAATTACGTTTCAATAATTCCTTGTTTACGTACCATCCTGTAAAGCTTTTGATCCTTAAATCATAGAAATAATGTGTTTTGAAGAGTAAAGAGGAACTAAAATACAAAGTACGTAGGACTTAAGATTGTACTTTGATCTACTAAACATTGTTCTGAATTTTTTTACAACGAATTCGCGTTGATTTACCAGCTCAGTAACTTTACTCAACTAAATAAATATAGCGATCAGAACAAGGGCATTGTTGCCCTGATAGATATTTCATTTTTCAGGGTGCCGACAAAAAAGTTCAGAGTGCAGATGAAAAAAAAAAAAAATATATATACATATCTATAATTTTTAAAAAGGGAATATAATACAATCAAATGAAATAGATTTTATTTCATTTCTTTGGAGCCGATTTACCTCCTTCAGGCAGATGATCCTCAGCTACTTCAACGAGTCCTGCATCTTGTAAGGCAAGGAAGAGCGCCCTCACCTGATCCTCTCTCCTCGTCTTATCTCTCCAGCTAAACAACATGGAGATCGTCCCAGCCGATGTGACGTCTCCCCCGCTGTGATTGGCCGCTTTAAAGTTCACGAATTCGGCGTAGATGAAGTTCAATTCAAGCGCAAGTGCCAGGAGTTTCTCGTTGTTTCCGATGGCTTTGGCTATAGCCAGGAGTTTCTTGTCGGGGATCCCTTCCATCACGCCAACAGGTCACGTTCATGGGCGTTAGCTTTTTGCGACATTATTTTACTAAAAGAAAAAATTACAAAAGTTCGAGTCAACATCTAAAGGCAAAGTAGTGTTCCTGGAAAACAATTAAATTGCGAAAAAAAACCCTGCGAAACAAACTCTCTCCGGGGCATTTAGGAAAGGTTGTTTGTTCTTGTTGAAAAAAAAAAGATTACATATTTTGATGAAAGAGTATCATAAATGTCATAGTCTTTGAGACCATGCAGATCAATGGAGACCATGTTAACGTCAGAGATGTTATCTATTCAAATTTTTGCAATATTTGTACACGTTTTGTTTGTCTGTTATTTCTTGTTTTCTAACTTCTATATTTTTAAGGTACTGCATCGTATACCATGATGATAATCCTGATAACTGTATTTTAAATTCCAAGATGACTTTTCTTGAAGTGGTAGGTTTCCCATCTTTCAGATGGTTTCCATAGGTCCGCAGAATCCAATAAAAATTTTAAAAACATTTTTTTTTTCATGTATCGCTGATGAAAACATTTATTTTTTTTAACATAATAACATAAGCATGTAATACGCCTAGATCATATGGTTCTGTTGGAAGTAATAGAAATGTCGAAAACTATTATCATTTTTAATCCATTTTTCAATAAAGGTTTTAACACGATTGATGTTTTGTCCATATTCTCTTCAATATGACTAATTTGAATATCAAAAATATTTGAGGAAAGTAGAAAAAATGCTAAAAATATGTTTATTTCTTAAAGATGTTAAATGCACATTTAACATTTAAATCAACAATTCTGCAAAATTTACTACTCATGCAGGATTTATTTAATTCTCAATTTAAATGCCTGTTGGTGGTACTTCCAACTGTGAAAAGGTGTTGGTGTCTTGAAGTTGGAAAATGGATTAAATAAAAATCCTTGATTTACTCGAAAGCACTCATAGTGGAATTAGCGCCTTTTGAAAATAAGCTCTTGAAACGAAGGTCGGGAGGGGGTGTAGGTGATGTCATGGCGAGGGAGAGAGCATGCGAGCACCCTCTAACAGTCCACTCCATTTTATAAAACTCATCTTCCGTGTTTTCCCTGTTATATTAAAATATGTTGCTTTTCGACTGAAACTGGGTCGGGGGGGGGGGGGGCGGTGTTATCCCATTTACCTTGTGAAATACCAAGGATCAAGCCTGTAGACCAATTACACGTATGACAAAGGAAGGGATTGCAAAAAGAGATCCAAACCCTTCGTTTAACAGATTTATACACGGGTAAACGTTGGGGTGTTGTGGCATAACCGGTAAGTCTGCCGACCGTGAACAACGAGGTACGGTGTTCGCATCCCAGCCGCATCACTAACTATACTTTGGCAAGACATAAATCTGCTACCAAACCTCGGGGGTGAGGGCGTCACCCCGTCCGGGCTTGCATCAGAAAGACATTTTAAAACAAAAAAAAAACAAAACAAAAAACAAAAAAACATTCAGAGTAGAATTCCTTCTTCATTGAGAGCGATGTAACGTTTAAAAACTTACCTTTGTTCCCACAGTATTTCTGTAGCGTCATTAATGAATTCAAATCTTTCAAATAAAACAAGAAACCTTTCATCGAAATAATGCAGGCGTGGTTAGTTGAATGTAATGCCACCTGAAATTACAAATTCAACGAAATTGACTCACCGTCCTCATTGTCATTGGTCCTGTAGAGTATTTGATCCTGAAATCATAGAAATGATATGTTTTGAAGAGTAAGGGCTAAATTGCACTTTGATCTACATTGTTATGCAATCTTTACAACGAACTCGCATTCGGATTTATACCAGCTCGATAAATTTACTCAACTAAATACAGCTAATATAGCTAACAGAACAACGGGCACTGTTGCCCTTGTAGATATTTTATCTTTAAACATGTTAAAAGTTAATATCACACTATGTCATCGTCAAAAGAAACAGTCTCAGTAATAAGAGGTAATGTTAGGAGTTCATCTTTGACAAGGCAGATCAGCAAATAGGCTGCCGCTGTGCGGGTGGGTTTGGGTGTGTGTGTGTCCTCGAGAGTGAGTTCGCAAAAAACATTTTGGCAAAGGATGTCGATCCCCCCCCCCCACCCCACTCCTCGAGACGGATTTGCACACACGCATTCTCGCCCACATGTATTCAGAGGAAGAGAGAGAGAGAGAGAGAGAGAGAGAGAGAGAGGGGGGGGGGGGGGAGGTGCGGAGAGTCGGCAGTCTACAGTGCCTGTTTTTCCAATCCTATCTTTCACCGCAGGTGGCGCAAATACATAATGTAGTCCAGAGACTCTAGAGTCCCTTAGGCAGTTAGGTACTCTAATGTAGCCATGGTCATGATGGTAGTAAATCGAGTAAAGAGCTTCGACATTGCGTAGAGAAAATACACCAACAGCAAAACATTTCAGTTACGGACGCAGACATGAAGGTCCGGATATTACGTGATTTGCCTTGAATTTCTATTTCTATAAAGTTGATGTTATTGTTGAAAAAAAAAAATCAAATGAAATATCAGATCAATGCTAATTATGTGGAGTAAGAGGGATTATCGGCACTCCAGATGACGGCCCTTTCCTGCAGCTGCACTGGGTCTACATGGTGTAGTCGAATTTTATGGAGACCAGTATCCAAAGAGTTGAGGCTGTTCTTGGACCAAACTATGTACCTAACCCTAAGCCTAACCCTAAAAGTAACATATAGCCCAATACAATTATATCCCAAACAGAGCCCTGTGGCCAAGTGTCGCAGGAGCAAATGCCAGATCATCTACAGAACGAGTGTAATGGAGTAGACTTTGCCGTGTCTCAAGATCCTAAGGTTCCTTGATTCCGTGCTGGCCTTTTAAAGGAGAATGAAACCCTGGGAAAATATCCATTTTAATGAAAAGAGAGGATAGAGAGAAGCAATTTTTTAAAAAGTCCATCAAAATCGAAATGGGAAAGTTTTGAAAGTTTGAAAATTCTCAATTTATGTTTAATGGCGATCCTCAAATTGGCAATGTTGTTTCAAAATGGCAGGTCTAGAAGGGCAACTCTAAATATGTTTTGTACACAAAATTTCATATTTTCGCCATTATCTCTAAAGATGATGCTTGGCTCTTTATGAAATCAACATCTGTTTATGAAATATATTTTCCCATGATATCATCTTGAGCTAAGAAGGAGACAAGCTGCATCTTGAGAGAGAATGGGGAAAATATGAAATTTGGGTACAAAACATATGAAGAGTGTCCTTCTATTGAAAACCTGCCAGTCTGAGGATCGCCATAGAAAGTAAATTGAGACTTTTCAACTTTCATATCTTTCTCATTTTGAGACCTATTTACATGGAATTTTTTCAAAATTGCTTCTCTCTATCCTCTCTTTTCATCAAAATTGATTTTCTCCAATGGTTTCATTCTCCTTTAAACAAGCATCAGACATCACACACCGGTCATCAGTTAGCTATCAAGTCATCGATACATGTTTGTTGAAGGCTCAGGCAAGGACTATCCTCTGCACATCAGGCCAGAGAGGGGGGGGGGGGGGGGGGGGGAGGGCAGAGAGAGCGGGAAGGACAGAGGGTGTGATAGAGAGGCAACTCACTCAGCACCAGAACTTTGCATATTACAAGTGCCATTAGTGGAAGTGAGCCGGCTATTTGAGCTCATGCGTCTTTGATGATGTGGCGTCATTTTACATGGATGGCGCATGAAGGTGAGGGGTGGGGAATGAGACAAGGGGTAGGGTCGGCACTATAGGTAGAATGTGGCAATGTGAACTAAAGAGGGAAGGCTGGTTTTAAGGATGGTTAGAGTAAAATTTGAAATTACTTATGGATAATGTTCGTGGAAGAAGAGAGAGAGGGGGATAGAGATAGAGGATAGATAGAGACACAGAGAGAGAGGGGGATAGAGATAGAGAGATAGATAGATAGAGATACCGAGAGAGAGAGAGAGAGGGGATAGAGATAGAGAGATAGATAGAGACACAGAGAGAGAGGGGGATAGAGATAGAGAGATAGATAGATAGAGATACCGAGAGAGAGAGAGAGAGAGGGGGGATAGAGATAGAGAGATAGATAGAGACACAGAGAGAGAGGGGGATAGAGATAGAGAGATAGGTAGATAGAGATACCGAGAGAGAGAGAGAGAGAGAGAGAGAGAGAGAGAGAGGGGGGGGATAGAGATAGAGAGATAGATAGAGACACAGTGAGGGAGAGAGGGGGATAGAGATAGAGAGATAGATAGATAGAGACAGAGAGAGGGGGATACAGTCTTGACAATATTTGTATTTGCCTTTCCTCCTTTCTTTCTTTCATTTTTTTTTTTTTGGGGGGGGGGGAGTGATAATTTTTAGTTCTGATCTGTTAATGTTTATTAAGTACACTCACAAGATTTGGATAGGCACTGTTTTTAAATCTATGTTCTACTATTAAATTCTTTATACATTTTTGAAATTTCGTAGGTTGAAATTATTGTTTCTTTTTCGAGGAAACCATGATTGACACATATTTTTTTCTTCAAATGAAAGTGCAACATCTTGACCAGTGTTTGAAAGGGAACTTTAATGCAAAATAGTAGGAAGTTTATTTTGCCTGTTTTTCTTTTAAAGAATACTATAGGTATTCACACTGTAATTACGTAATGCAGTAATATTTACATGATCTCTGCAAGTGCTGTATATTTATCTACCACGTTTTTGTTTGTATTTGTTTATTTGTTTGTTTGTTTGCGTGCTTTTTAAAAAGAATTATTACAACTTTCGCTTTTTGATACACATGTGTTAATGATTGATGATCATTTGTATACATCATAATTATGAATGATTCCAATAAAACAAAGAAAAAAAGAGCAATACAGCATTAAAAAAAGGAGTTATGGGCATAGTATGATGTTTGTTTTAAATTCAAAGAAACAGAAACCAGGGCAATCTTATCAATAGCAGTCTTCAAATAAACTGCGGTTTTTCAATAGGCTTGCCATAATTATATACATGTCACTTCCTGAAAATGTTTCGATCTCATCAAAAAATGATTATGATATACTTGAATTCACTGATCTGAATGCAAGTAGAAATAAACATTACAAATATGACTATACCCAGAGTTGTTACAGTCAAAAGATATCGAAAGGAACACACTGTATAAGCATTGAATTTCTTAAACCGCAAACGAAACTCCCCACACCCGTGATATTGAGCACAATTCGAACAAATGAAATGAGAATAAACAAAGAAAAAAAAAAAATGTTGCGAGCTTGAAAGGAACAAAGAACTTGACACCTAGTGACACTTAACATCCTGCAGATGTCATGGATGTAGTGCAGAGTATTTATTTAACAATCATACAATGTAATTCTCCATTTCCTCTTGTACTTCGTTTAGCAAAAATATCTCAGAACGATTTTCTTTCCATCAACTTTCGGTGACTTAAATTATGTTACTTGCTTTCGTCTGTAACAAATCACCCAAAACAATTCTTTTGTTGTATAGTAAAAACTGAATGTGCGCACACGAGACCGAAGAACATGAAAACGTTTGAGGTAATTTTGAGACGTCTTAGTATTATTTTCGTTTGCTTCCTGACAATCATCGTATGTTTTGAGATGAGAGAATAACAGCACCAATGTTTTAAAGTCTAATAATGAGTTCAATCGCAAGGCCACTCTGATCATTGCTGATATCAAGGTGGGTTTGATAATAACATAATAAAAATGAGCAACAGATTATTGGTGTTGTTGTTGTTGTTTGTTTGTTTTTTAAAGCAAAATTTGATAGAAACTAGTGAGATCCGATGGAGATGTTCAGGAAAACCCTGCCGAAATAGCAGAGTGGACTCCGCCCTTAATGCTCTACTTATTGATAACCAATAATATCACTTTTATAAGGTTATTTATATTGCTGATGTCAATACTAATTATTCTTTTGACGTTTCAAGGGGGCTAGACCATAAGAATGGGATTGTTAAGCTCAGACCTTCACAATGTTACATTCGTAATATTTTTTTTTTTGGTAGGTATTGGTAGGTTATGTAATTTTTTTTTTTAATAGGCCTATATTGCCAATCAATTTGAATTTTAGTTCCCCCTTTTTAAATGTTTGTTTCAGGACCACGACATCTGCATGAATCAATGGTTTTAGACGTGTAGTGACCAGAAGTGGTAAACTTGTCCAAGATGGTCGAGCAGTCATCCACGGTCTTCTTCATTTTTGTAGTGACTTTACTGATGAACCAACAGTTATTCGTTGATAGTCGACCATGTCAGCAGGACTTCAACCTGAAAATTGGTTTTTGTTCGAACCTCTTTCTCAAGTCAGTCCCAACGTATCTTCTCCCCGACCTACGAGAACTGTACCTTAGCAATAATCTTTTATCTACGCTTAAGAACGATTCATTTGTGAGGTATCCAAATCTCCAGGTGCTTTCATTAGACGGTAATAATATATCTCATATAGAGGGCGCTACTTTTTCATCCTTGAAGAACTTGGT
This sequence comes from Echinometra lucunter, assembly GCA_029962745.1. Taxonomy (NCBI): domain Eukaryota; kingdom Metazoa; phylum Echinodermata; class Echinoidea; order Camarodonta; family Echinometridae; genus Echinometra; species Echinometra lucunter. Next base: position 1,893,847 of record CM057169.1, on the reverse strand, counting down.
CCGTCTGGAACTTGGACATAATCCTTACTTACCTACACTGAAAAAGTCTATGTTTGACTCGAAAAGCTTCTCGAATTTAGATGCCAGGGCTGATAATTTGGATTCCTTCGCAGGTGATATCCTTACGTGTTTCGTCCCGGGTGCAACACTGAGTCTCGATCAAAATAACCTTCGTCAGATTAAATGGACAAATAACACTTCTCTTTTCAGTGTTGACCTAGGTAAAAACAGATTTCGACATATTTCAAATGAAACTTTTGTGGTAAACAGTTATATTGATATTTTATATTTTTCGGGGAACCCAATAGAATACATTGAACCAACTGCAATTTCCTCGCTCAGAGTGTCAGCTCTTTTTTTAAGGGAATCGCATGTAGCACTTCCACAAATGCCAAATTTCTTTTGGGGCGTCAGATTGTCACCATATATAAGGGATATTGGAATAAGCGGTGCCAACCTACATACCATAAATCCCGGTTTCTTTTCACCCCTTCAAGGAAAGCATCTAAACAAATTCACTTTTGAATTAAATAAACTTACAGTGGTTAGCAACAGTTCTTTCACAGGACTGGAAGGAGTAACTCAACTCTTTCTCGACGCAAACGACTTGGACAATGTCGAACCGAGTCAGTTTGACAGGATGTTTTTTCTTCGTTTGTTATCCCTTGAAGACAACCGGATTATTACCATTAACAGTCAACGGGGCATTTGGAACGTCTCGGTAACGCATCTGAACATAGCTCGCAATGAACTGCGAGAAATTAATAATTCTGCATTCTTGGGTCTCAAGACTCTCAAGATCTTAGATTTAAGCGGAAATACGAAGCTGCGGTTGATTGGTAATGGAACATTTTCCAATACTCTCTCGCTTGAATTTTTAGATCTCTCATCATCACGTATATTTGATTTATCTGCAATTCACCATCTTCCTTCCCTCACTACCCTGCTTCTCAAAGATGGATACCGCCCTAAGGAACTCGTTCAACCAGGTAACCTCGGAAGTGAAGCGCCCTCTCTTGTCGAACTGAACCTTGTCAACACCGCGCTTATATCGACCATGCTATGGGATTCAAAGAAGAATATTTCTTCTTTCGTTGGCTTGTACAACCTGTCGCGACTTGACCTATCAAAAAATCCACTGTTTCCCTTGCCAGTAGGGCTCTTCCAACATCTATCAAATCTCAAAATGCTACGCCTAGATGACTGCGCACTTTTCGAACTCGATATCCGTCTGTTCAACGATCTGGTAAACCTGGACCTCTTGGGTTTGGAGCGTAACTCCCTGAATTTCCTACCCCAAGGTCTGTTTGATCACACAAAGAACCTAAGACAATTACTTCTGGATGGGAATGAATTAGCCTATCTCAGTTCCGATCTGTTTCAGTATTGCCCAGATCTTGTGTATTTAGATATTTCCAACAATCTCTTGTCCGGCCTCAACAGGAGCATATTTAAATCCGCAACCAAGTTACACTTACTCGATTTAGCCTACAATCCTTTGGTGTGCAGCTGTGATCTTAAATGGCTACCGAGTTGGTTGAAAGGGTCCGTAGCTATTATCAACTCATTCGACACTATCTGCCTCGATACCCCAGGCACCCTAGAGCCTTTCCGGGGAAAACAACTTATCACATTTGACCCTAGTAAAGAGTGCGGTTTGAACATCGCGCTTTACTGTTGCCTCGTTTTGATCGGAGTCACACTAGTCCTGACATTAGGTTTGGCATACTACCAGCGCTGGTGGATCAGGTATCGCTTATTCCTTCTCAAGCTCTGTTTCATTGGATACGATGAAATCCATGATCACACAGATCGAAGAAATTATCTCTACGACATCGCCATAATGCTCCATGAAGTCGATGACCAATGGGTCAACGAACACCTCCGGCCTGCTCTGGCGGACAGACTCCACGATTACGATCGCCTCGTATGCGGTGATGACGAACTCATGCTCGGTATGCACTACCTTGACGCTGTCCATTATGCCGTCGAGAACAGCTTCAAAACCATCTTCATCATCAGTCGCGCTGCCTTGCAGGATCAGTGGTTTCTTCTAAAGTTCCGAACAGCTCTCGATCACATCAATGACATCACAACGGAGAAGATGATTATCGTGTTCGTGGAGGACATCGATGACAACGAACTTCCTTTCCTGATTCGATTATTCCTCAGCGATCATCGACCATACTTGGTTTGGCCAGATAATGAAAGGGGTCAACATTACTTCTGGGAAGAATTGATCAAGGACCTAAGTGTTAATATCAGGACCAACAATCTGGTACCACCGTGATTTTCATGCCATTAGTCAGTGTATCAGTTAAAGAGAGTTAACGAAACACGCTGCCTTGGTCTATTGAAATGTTTCGGATTTGTCTGAAATCGACTTTCTATGAAAACTAGCATGTATTGAATTAACAATCTGAACGAACACATGCATGTATATGACAACTCAAGATACAGCCGCCGCTATCTCTGGGGGCCTATTGTTCATTGGCATGAATTCTACTAATTCGAATAACGCCCGATGTGCAGGTGTGCATCGAGCATTAGAAACATACTTTGACAACCTGGGCCCCGTAACACAAAAGCTTAGCAATTGATGGTAAGATTGATTTTTACAATTGATTGCATTGGTCACATTGCGTAGCATATATTGGACCTTAGTTTCAGATATTTCTTGCTTACTTGACTTTGTTTATGTATTGTCACTGATTGCATTTTTTATGATATGCACTAGTTAGGTTTATTATTACTGTATTTATTATCATTCTTATCTTTATCATCATAATCATCATCACCATCATCATCATCATCATCATCATCATCATCTTTATTATTGTTTATGGTATTGACGTTATTCGAACGAAATACGAATGGATGTCATTGAAATTCAGTGAATACACTCATCCATGTAAATACAGGCATACGTGCACTCATTTACATTTGCGTTGGTCTACGTTGGATATAAACTTATCATATAGTACATAGGCTCGTTTAGACGTGCCGCTGTAAATAGCATTTTAAAAACCGCGCCAGTTTTATGTGTAAGTAATCAAAAGGCAAGTGACGATGAGTGACGCCACAAAGGGATATAAGCGTATAGGGTAAAAAGCATTGAAAGATAGAAACATGCGAAGCGTAGTACTTTTAAAGGGATCCGAAAACTTTGTGGAGGCTTGATTTTATAAATTGTTGAATTTTGATGTCTGTTGTTTAAAGATGTTCAAAAAGATAAGTGAACAGCCAGGGATACATAGGGTTTTAAATGTTATTCACCTGTTCACTAAATACCGCCATTTGCAAAACCATACTGGGGGTGTGTCATAAAGCTTTTCGTAAAGTTACGCATGACTTTACGAACGACTGGAATATGAAGTGCCAAACGGGATGCCCACAGTTTTTCCTGACGTTTAAACAAAGTGTTACTGCATTTCCCATAATCTCAATAAATTTTTGGCAAAAAATATACTTCGCAATAAAAGTGTTTGTAAACAATAGTAATGTTAATCTAAGTCTGCATATTTTACTTTTACCTGATGCAATTTATGATGATTGAGAATCCCTTTTGGCTTGCCATATTCAAGTTGTTCGTAGAGGTAGAGTCATTCGTAACTTTACGAACAGCTTTACGAAACACCCCCTAGTTATGTTTTTAGTCTATGGGGTAGAAAGGGTCTGGCGTATCCGGTCACTTGTATATTTTCACTTTTTGTGATGCACATGATGATGCTTTTGAAGTGCATTTTTCGGAACTTCATATTTACACATTATTGCATACACCGATATATCATTTAGCTCAATTTGTTTTTATAAGTTACTCAACGGCTTCAATACTCCACATGGTATTTTTTTAAAGGTGTATTCCTATAACCACACATGTGAACAAGCCATAAAGATGTTACGATGACGTGTGTATATTCCTAATGTCAATGATAGTTATGTCAATGGTATTGGATTGGTCATTATAACATTATTGTGACAGTTTCTAAAGTCATTTACTCTTTGCAATATGCATGCACATCATGACCTGTTGTCTGAAAATGGAAATAGTTTTCCCGAGCATATAATACTTTAAGAAAAGAAGTAGCATAGATTGACTTTAATATCTCCTTATCACCTGTCCCTTTTATGTCAAGGCTATGTCAGTACCATTTAATGTCACTGTCAATTCTTCCCTTTTTCTGAATATCTCAAATTTAATTTTCTTTTCTTTTCTTTTATCCTCCGTATATTAAGTTGGTTGAAGGGAAGTTAATTTGATCTATATGCCCTCATGAAATGTAGAATACGATGACACAAATTGTCTTCAAGAAATTATGAGTGCGATTTGATTACCCGCTTGCTGCTATTAGATTCCCGCCATCAAAATCCCGGCAGACAGAATTAAAAGTTTCCTGGGAACAAAAGCGTTCTAGAAGTACTAGTATCTCTTGAAATTCGATGAAAAACAAACTTCAAATGAAATTTGTATCCGAGAAAGAGGAATAACTGCTATCCTTGAGCCACCTTGGATATCTTGGATGAGGTTGTCTTCTGGGTTACAGTTCGTTATTCCGAAGGTTCTCCGAAGGTTCGTTATTCCGAAAATGAAATAAGGTTCGTTAGTTCGTAAGTTTTTTTTTGACTAACGAACCTTGTTTCATTTACGGATTAACGAGCCTTCGGAATAACGAACCTTATTTCATTTTCGGACTAACGAAACTTCGGAATAACGAACTTTCGGAATAACGCCAGAAATGTTCGGATTAACGAACCCTTTTTCATTTTCGGACTAACGAACCCCTAGGTACACGCAATTGCGTGTTTCGGATTCTTCTTAATAACGAAACTTCGGAATAATGAACTTTCGGAATAATGAACCTTCGGAATAACGAACATCACCCGTCTTTTGTACATGGCATTCTCTAGCATGCTCAGAGCAATATTGGACTTCCCAGTGCGAGTCATGAAATCGAAGCGCTGAATTGATGTAGGATTAACACAAATGAAAGTATCTGTGTACTCCTTCTATTCTCTGTAAATTACTACACATGATGTGATTGTAACATTATACATTGAAGCATAAAGCGAACGACTAGATAATACTAAAATACATCTTTTAAAAGACGATATCTTTTTATCATGTTTATTGTTTTCTCTTGGATCCATCGCATAGAAAAACTTCGATTATTTTCTGGGGAGAATTATGGGATGGTGTAAGAGAAATAAAGATAAATAGAAAAAAGGGATAAAGGTAAACGCAGACAGAAAGAGAAAGAGAGAGGGAGAGGGAGAAAGAGAGAGGGGGAGAAGGGGTGCGTGTGAGTGTGCTTGTGTGAGAAAGAGGAAGAGATAGGGAGAAAAGAGAGATGAGGGGTTTGGGTGTGTTTGCGGGGGTGTGACTGTGTGTGAAAGATGAAGAGAAAAAAGTAGGAAAGAGAGATGGGGAATGTGCGCGGGCATGTGCGGTTGTGTGTGTGGGGGTGTAAGCGGAAGAGAGCGGGAAGAGAGAGAGAGAGAGAGAGAGAGAGAGAGAGAGAGAGGGAGAGAGAGGGAGGGAGTGATGAGATAAACAGAGTTCACGCTTTTACAAAAACTTGAGAACTCACCTTTCCCCATGTTTTGTTTGTTTCTTTCTTTCTTTCTTTCTTTTAAATTTCCGGAAAAGAGAGAAAGCCCTAAAAACAGAAAGTCGTAAAATAGAAACTTAAACGTTTTTGCGAGATCCGCCATTTTGTGAGAAATGTTTTTACTTTTAACTGTAACAGCGTTCGAGGTACTCCTCAACAATCCAATTAGAATATTGACAATCAACAATGCATCATATAAACACGATAAACACTGAATTCGTCATCAAATTATGTAAAACTACAAAACGAGAAATTGGAGATTATTCCCATGGGTAAAATATTATACTGGTCGTAAATAAAAGAAAGACAGTCTACGACCTGAACCCGAGACAACAATAAACATAATTGCATGGGAAAATACAACAGCGGATTGTAAGATGTTTGTCTTGCATCGTATGAAGCACTAAATTCGAGACACTGGAAATTTTCCAATGAGTAACATAGTTCTGTTAGTAAAAGAAAGACATTCTACGACCTGAACACGAGAAAACAAACAAGGGTAACTACGACAGCAGATTGGTGCTGCTTACAATTTTCATCTGTTAGTTTATTGAATAAATTTCGTAGAGCTTAGAGAACAAATAAAGAGATGTTTTGATGTTAGGAAGAGGTAAAGGGAAAGAAGAAAATGAATACGAATACGTAGAAGAAAAGGAGGAGATGGATGAGGGGGAGAAGAGGATGAAGAGAGGAAGAGGAGAGGAGAAGAGAAAACAAAGAAGAAAGAACTGAACGAAAAGTTACACTATAGATCTTCTAAGGCAAAAGTGGACTGAAAATAAAAATCGAACAGTATATAATTTACGTATGAGCACTTATACACTTGTTACGTTATCATCATGAGTGTTATTTGATCAAACTCAACAAACAGTCAATGAATATTATGAATGAAAAAAAGACAGGATGTATGGAAATGAAACAATAATTCCCCAAACCTGTTCGCCGCATGACTGAAGTGCAAGGAAAGGTCTTCACTAGCATGCGTACTTTTTGCAGCCTACTCTCAGATTTATCAGTTGATCATGTGAAAACTGAAGAATTTGATTCGGAAGAATTTTCTGTCGGATTCTCTGTCCGTTTCAATTGATCTAAACAATGAAACCAGTAATCGTTAAATCTTGGCCAACATAAACACAAACAAGTTAATTTATCTTTAACAAGATATAAACGATCATGTCATCTCAGCAGATTCCTTATAACTTAAATTTTTGTTTTGTGTCTGCTTCAATTAATACATAAAACCATTTCCCTTTTTTTTTTCGTATGTAACTTTTGTTGATTTCATGATTTCTTCTCTCTCTCTCTCTCTCTCTCTTTTTTTTTTTTTTCTTTCTACATATTGTCATTATGCCTGTGTAAATTAAAACAGAATATTCATGTACATATTTGAATGACGTTTTTCAAAGTTTAATTTTTAAAAAAGTCATCATAAGACATTTATTTTTTCCATTCATTTGTCTTTGTGAAGCATGCCATGATATACCCCTGTCGGTTAATCATTCAGTGAAATTCCACATCTTTTTTGCTTTCACTGGTGATTAACCGGTGTCGTATTTCTTTATCATGCTGGCACATTTTCCTTCCCAAAATACTTCGTTCCTATTTTGAGTCTAGCTACCTAGATATGACTCCAGGGCCCGGCTCCAGGGGGGTGTAACATAAAGAGATACAATCAATCTTACGATCAATTGTAACTCTTTAGTACATGGTTTGCCACAGACTTACGATTGATATCAATTGTAAGATTGATTGTATTTTTATGTTACAGGGCCCTGATCGGAAAAATTGGAAAGGACTAAGATGTTTGTCTTTATCGTGATATAAATGTGGTTGTAGCAATATATGTTTCAGACTATATCATTTCAATCATCGGAAATAAAAGTTAGATTTAGGTTGATTGATTGAATGGTGTTTCATGACAAACTGTTAAGAACGGGTTAGAAGATATTATCCCATAGCCTAATTTTAAGAACGATTAATCATAGCACATGCATCCTCAACAATTTTAGGCCATCCTTAAAAGGTCCGAGAATCTATCAGTCAGATACTAAGTCTGAAAACCAACACTCTACATTTCTTTAATTAGAAATTAATCTAAGTCGATTGCAGTTTGATAGAGACAACTCCAAAATCGGATTAAAAATAATTATCAATAAGATTGATTGCTAAATCTATTAGACTGAGATTCTTAATCGAAGTTTTGAGATGTTCCTGATATAAGTCGAAAAATTTAGAGTAAAACACAGGCACATATTCGAAAAACAGAGTATAATTCTCACAGAGATATAAAGCCCCATCGTTGAGTGAGGGGCTGAGAAATGGGAATATCTTGCCCAGTCAAACGCTATTCAATGCTGTAAATGATTTTAATGACTTATAATGGAAAGATATTTTAGGCTAATTGAGCTGCGGAATCATATTTAAAAAAGTATGTAAGAAAAATCCCCCCCCCCGAAACTTCCGTAGATACTGTCTCAAATGAAAACGATGAGGGCTCTATAACCATGATCACTGTGCGTTTTTTCTCCCGTTTTTTCTTTCCTTTTTATAATATAGCCTGCATTTGGTAGGCTACTCAGAGTTTGTGTCTGACTGTTGATACACGTGCACAGATGTGTAGTTTCTTTTGTTTTTCTTCTTATTCTTATCGTGAAAAAAACCTTTATATTGAGTAACTGATTATCCAACCCCTATAGTTTCACTATTTTTTTTTAAATTTTTTTAAACACACATGCACACACTGATATCAATATGCCAAGAGCACGTTAATTTATTTGATGTATTATAAAAGAGCAATTCAGATATTATGCCTTGCTCAAGGGCATAAGTGCCGTGCCGGGGATCGAACCCCCGATTCTCGCGTCTCTAGTCAAGCGCCTTAAACCTCTACTACGGCACCTCCAATGTCGGTAGTACAGGTATAAATCTTGCCTTTTACTGGAATAATTATCTCAAGTCTTCAGTTTGTTTTGTTTGTTTGTTTGTGTTTTTCATTTACATTAAAAGCAACATAACATACAATATAATTATATATATATATATATATATATATATATATATATATATATATATAGTGATTTTCAGTCCTATTAACAAAATACGACCGTTCTTCCATGGTTTCGAATTCCCTGCGCTAGCGAAACTGTGTTTCATATAGCGACATCGCGAGTCATTGTTGTCATTTTGTAGATAAGCCTTTCTTTGATCATGTTCATATGTCGCTAGGCAACGGATTACATGTCCAGCTTCATCACGGCTTATTCTGCGTGGTCCTCGAAATGCCCTTTCAATAAATTCGTTAATTTTCCGCCCTAGATTTTCCTCGCTCTGGAAATGAGTACATCGCTCGCGGTCGAGTTTTTACGCTGTTTTAATTAATGCAACTTTAATTGCAGGATAAGGGTCATTAAATGAATAATTAAACTGACCTTACGTAACAGAGAGGGCATGTTGTTTGGTTGGAGGTCTATAAAAGAGACACACTGTATGAGTGATGAGGAAAATAAAAACCTCGAAGATTAAGAGCACATCGTTTGTTGCTTGGTTTCACACACACCAATTACTATATATCACAAAGTATATCCTTTCAACTATCATTAGGACTAAATGGGATATAATGCTATGCGTGCGAGTTTAAAGATGATATTTATTAATGAGCATGGACTGAATAATGTGCAGGTAACTTTTAACCCATTCGTGACAGGAATTATTTAAAGCCTAATTTGATCAGCTTTTATTCTTCAAATTGGCAACACCAACATTTTTATTTTATTGCTACACTTTTCTTATAGAACATCATGTATCTGAAATGAATATAAATTGACAGAATGTATGCAGAGAAGTCATAAAGTTGCCAATCTGCAGGGAAAAACGGTAATTTTAACATTTTCATCGCATTGCCAATTTAAGGATTCTAATGCTTATTTTCCTTTAAAAAAACTTCAGCATCAAATAACATATAATAATGCAACCAAAATGGGCACCGTAAGTGTGGAATTTTTCGCTATTTCTGCTCATGTATTTAGTATAACTTTTAGAGCTCTCCATCAAAAGTTATTAGACCAAACCACATAATGTGAACCCTCTGTCACGAATGGGTTAAGAGGTTCTTTTGAGGTTGCGTTGTCTAAAGGACTAGTAAAAAAAAATGCGGTCTTAAAACAACTGAAACAAAGCTATTCATGTTTATAGGGAAGATAAGTCCAACAATAAGGGGATGGGGAAATTCACATGTTTTTGTTTTTCCTAACACGCTCTAGGGTCCCAAATTACGAGCACTGTTTTTTCGTGGATCCCTCCATTTCCTCTGTGATTTATTCATGTGTATTTACTTGTCCAAAAAAAAAAAAAAAATCAATATGATTGTGTGAATATATTATTTTCACCTATATGTAATTATAACTATGTAATGTCATTGTGTTTCTTATCTTTTGTTGGAATTAATAGATACGAATGTAAGTTTGACTTTGAATGAATATTCAGCCTCTCGCCCTCTCGCCTATTTAGTCATGAAAAGTCATTTCATTTTTTGAATGATTATGTTTTGAATGATTAAGGCCTAAGCTTTCTCGTCGAGTATCAAATGAAGTATATATTTAGACGGCTTAGTAATTTAAACATTTAAGATTAACCTAAAAACGTACCTCTTTAACTCATTTTATCAATGATTTTTCTGTTACTTGTAATCTTGTTTGCCCCCCTTCACTTGTGCGCCTTGAGCATCTCTTACGAGATGGATATGGCGCCTAACAAATTGCATATATTATTATTATTATTATTATTATTATTATTATTATTGTTATTCTTATTATTATTATTATTATTATTATTATTATTATTGTTATTATTATTATTATTATTATTATTATTATTATTATTATTATTATTATTATTATTATTCTTATTCTTATTCTTATTCTTATTCTTATTTTTATTATTATTATTATTATTATTATTATTATTATTATTATTATTATTGTTATTATTATTATTATTATTATTATAATTGTTATTATTATTATTATTATTATTATTATTATTATTATTATTGTTATTATTATTATTATTATTATTATTATTATTATTATTGTTATTATTATTATTATTATTATTATTATTATTATTATTATTATTATAATTTCCGAATCATTGCTCGACCTAAAGATTCATGTTTTTTTATACAGTATTATATACGGAGTGCAATCTAACGATAAATGGAAATAAATAAATTATGTATATCATGGTGATTTCATTTCCCCTATATACATTCTTTTATATTACTTGGTACCCTCTCGTGCAGTAACCTACGAGGTATTTACACAACTCAGCCTGCCGTATAATCTTAATTCACTTTCCACATCAATTCGCTGACCCGAAGGTTTCATGCAGCTCCCAGCTTGCAGGTGGAACAGCGCACATCAAAGGACAATAAGCCGCTAATCATGGAACATAGCAAGGCCGATAGTGGGATAAATACTTTATTGTGGGTGGTTGAGGGATGGTGCGTCAAAAGAGAGAAAAGGAGAGAAAGTGAAGACGGATGAAGAATAAAGGAAAACAGAACTATCGAGAATAAAGGCAGAAAACAAGGAGTATAATTACTGAAATGATAAACATTATAAAGAAGCGAGTATAGGAAGAAAAAAAAAACAACTTAGAGTGCAGAGAGAGGGGGGGGGGGGGTCGGGTGACATAATAATAGGGAGAAATGCAAGGTAAACGGTGTGAGATGAGGAGAAAAGGAGGACAGAGATAAAGAGGAGAGATTCAGATAGATATAAATATAGGGAGATAGAGAAGAAAATATGCCTGTATAGTGATGGGGTAAAGGGAGGATAGAGAGAGAGAGAGAGAGAGAGAGAGAGAGAGAGAGAGAGAGGGAGAGAGAGAGAGAGGGGGGGGGATAGAATTACCAAATATGCCACTATATCTACCCTCATGATATGAAATCAATAGTGATTTAAAATCTGGATGTATTAGGGACACCGGAATGAAGAAAGATTGCTTGCAACAATTGCGTGAAATATAAGTATATACGGCAAGGTTATATGTAAATGCTCATAAAAAAATTACAAACGATGTGCAAGGTTAACTACCGAATATTGTTGTTAGGGGAGCTGTGCACTTCAATCTGCTAATCAACCGTCCATAAAACCTTTCACCGATATGACTTCATTTTATACTTCATGTTTTCAGGATTTTGTTATCAATATAAACCACTCAGTCTTTTAGATGTTGATGATTAATTCAAGAGTCACTATGAGCCGTGATGTGAAAAATGAGTAAGAGATGATTAGTGTAATGCATTTCTCATGTTTTACTAAATTAACTTACCGGGAATTAATTCGTTCATTCATTTCATTCAGATTATCTTTTATTACTTGTATACATCGTGGTGCTGGAGCATTCATTGTCTTCCCACGCTCATGATCAATCAATTAACTTGTTATTTTCAGCCACAAATATCTCATGATCCATATTAAGTTTCAAATGTATAATTTAGATGAATATATATATATATATATATATATATTGTGTTACATGTTTCTTTATTACATTTCAATTGTTATAACTGTATTTATGATGGATTTTGTCTACTGTTGTGTTGGAAATGAGAAAAAAATAAAACTGAAACTGAAACTGAAACTGAAACTGAAACTTCAACGAATTCATATTTCTTCACTTATATTTTTATCCATTCATTCATATTATTCATTTATTTATCTTTGTATTGAATTTCTAACTGACAGGATTCTGAAAACTAGCATGATACCATATATATTTTTATTTGCCTTTCTGGTTATAAAAAATTGAAAGAAAAAATATTTCAAAAGGAAAAGAAAGGATAAAAAGCCGAAAAAAGAAACCCTTTACGTTGGTAATAAAAGTGACTGATCGCCATTACAACAATCACCAACAACACTATTCTGCTTTCTATGATTTCATTCATTCATTCATTCATGATTAACCAACTTATATTTATTAATTATTTATATGTCTCTCTGTTTTTCTTTACGGGGGAGTCATTTCTCAAAATCTTGAAATTCCTCTTAACAACATAGGCGTGTTCCTACACATCCTTCCCTTATGTTGCTATGATATTCACTAGGGCAGTGTCTGTATATAGGGCATATAGTGAACGATTATCTTCGCATGATACATCATTTTGCATTTGAGCATCACGTATCACATTCATTGACCATGAAGGGATGGAATGGCGCAAGGTAGATAATGATAATCATCATCAAGACAATGGACATTATCATGCTTGACTGTTACTCTGCATGACCACGTGATCCATGATACACCACCGCCGCCACTTGTTCTCGCAAACACACCCACCGGCATCGCACGCACACTGTCCGCCCGTGCGCCCCCGGGTGCATGACCGTTCAAAACTGGCAATACCCTGAATACGTGATTATGTTTTCTACTCTGTTACTATAGGACCGCCAACATCTATTCCCCCTACTGTTTTTCTGCATCAACATGTCTACCAGTGGTTCTTCATCTCCATCTCTCTGAAGAAGACTTTCACGGATTTACACAAGTTCTTCTCGCGGAAAATGTCACCCTGGTTGGTTTTATGATTCAATCAACCTCGATTTCAAGTCAAAGGATCGACTTAAAACGACAAGAAGAGTAAGAAGTTACTCTCTCTCACGGGTCATGACACTTTAGTCGGTGAGCTGTCAGAAAGCCGGCTGTTCATACATCATCAAGACTCTTCTTACGTTCATCTTCTTGTTGACATTGGTAACACAGGGTCGGTTCTCGGAGGGGTGAGAATAGGAATTTCTTCATGGTTTAGCTCTGAAATTGTGAACTGTATCTCAGTGAAAGTACGGAAGACACCGCGCCCTGGTGAGGAGTACACAGAACTTTTGTCAGATGTAGTAAGTCTGGGATCATTTATATCGGACACAACTAAGATTTGGAATCATATAACTCTGGGGACATTGACCCTGGCCTAATGAGAAGGCTATGTTTGATCTCTAAGGGAAAGGCTTCAGAAGCTTCCTCAATGATTATCATGATCTTGTTCAACAATCTCTAGAGTCTTTAGTCCCAATGGTATTGCTCAGATTAAACTCTTCACGCCTGTGTGCAGTCATTCTACATTCGAGGAATAATCAAGGTTTCGACACTGAAGGTAGGATGTCTATCTCTTATTTCAAGAGAGTGAAAAGGAAAAGTGTAGGCTACAATAATCATGATAATGTCTCCCTCCTGTTGCTGTCATTCGTCCCTAGTGAAAAACACTATGTGGTACACTAATTTAAACAAAGTACGGTTAGTCTAAGGGGCTGGGTATTTTTTCTTCAATAAGACCGTAATAGAATTGAATTAAACTGAATTCAATTAAAAGACTCTCTTAAAGAAGTCTTGGATTCAACACTTGTCTGGTAATCAAGGTATGGTGTCTATCTCATATTTCAAGAGAGTGAAAGGGAAAATTATAGGCTACAATTATGATATGTCTCCCCCCTGTTGCTGTATTGTGTCTGCTATAGCGAGAACACCGTGGTACATTGATTGGCGAAGATTCTCTTACAAGTAGTCCTGCGTTCACCTCTTCTCTTTATAGTGCTGATATCAATATGGTGTTTTGTCTCTCTTTCTCTCGATCCAGGTTTACCTGTGTCATGCTGGGTGTAAATAATTCCTACAATTTTGCCTAGAAATACACAAATAATCAGGCATTCGAAAATGATTCTTCTGAATTCTAGCAAATGAAGCAGGATTCGCATTCACGGCTATGTCAACTTGCCAAAAAGAAAAAAAAAATGTAGATTTTTCCCAGTTTATTATTTTTGTCTTTCCTACAGATCGCACAGGTCATTTGCATTTTCACCTAAGTGACGTTTGTTATGCTTATTCACATAAATGACAGTCGGTGTGTAAACCCGAATAATTTAATCATTTTCTACCAGTGTAGTTTGTGCCTTGTCATTCGTCTGAACGGTCTGTTTCAATTGATTCACGTCGTCTCATCAACTCGCCGTACAACAGTCTATCTTGTGGGATGTATACGAAGAGAAAAATGTAAAAGAGAAGCGTGGAGGGGCCTACACGTAGGGCCTATATATTCCATGTCACTTATCATTTACATTTTGTAGGCCTATCATCCTCCCTCGTCCATGATGAATACTGTAAACCATAGAACCTGGATATGTAATGGAAAGCACAAACGTTTAAGACAGTGACCACAATTCACCTTGATACAAGGCTAAATAAAAGAAAATACGCCACTCAAGGCATTATGTCACTTTAAACACGTTTGTAAGTTATTTTGTTTTTAAAAATAAAATGTTAACTTTATCTTAAATGTGTTTCCACGTTCTGAATGCGAAATTTGTTAATTTGTTCCTGCCTACCAAACGCCTTTTTTGACCATATAACTTGGCAAATACAATTTATTTTATTAAGTAGTTTATCAGCTTACTACTGCACTACTACAAGAACCATCTTATTTACCTCTGCGTGTATTTTTATTGCGTGATGATGGTAAACGAATTTCACCTATAGTGCAGGTACTTGGTATAACAAGCCACCGCATATCAGGCTAATTCAATTCGGAAGGGTGAATGGATTCTTTCTCGTACCACTCTGTAATGGTGAAGTACGTGGACTTGTAGAGATCTTTTATTCCTTGTTTGTTGGACCAGCCGTGGATATCCTTTCTCCAAACAGACTAAGTCCTCTTGACTCTTCCCCCATTTCTTTTCATCACGTTGATTTAATTGCACCCATCCCACATGATAACTATTAACGTTGTTAAAGGTTAGTGGGTAAACTCCCCCTTACTACCACCTCTCTTGCTTTAAAACACTCACTCCTTGTATGATCAGGGAAAGTGTTATAACACTTTCCCTGGTATGATATAGCACCTCTATCCTATTCCCTCTGTTTTCTCTCTTACATTCTATATGATCGAACTAATTACTCCTTGTGAGATTCGTGTTCACACCCCACCCTCTTCTCTTTCTCCCACCCCCCCCCTCTCTCTCTCTCTCTGTTCAGACTTTATAATCCTTGTAAATTTCGTTTATACACTCCTATCCTATTTTTTTTTTATTTCTCTCTCTGTCCCTCAAACACAAACGCACACACCCGCACACCTTCACACATATTCCATATTAGAAATCTAAACCAGTTCATGTGAAAAACCGTGTCTGTCACCCAGGGTTCTCACTAGAAAAAAAAATCCACACACGGTTTCCACTCTGCGCAAAGCGTGGAAGTTTCGAAATTTTTACGGAATAACACCTAAAGTTAGGTGTGGCGGCAGCATATGCTATAGTAAAAGGATGAAAATACCTCTTGGTAAGCAGGAGTTGTCTACAAATGGCATAAACGTAAAAATACATTGCCTAAAAACAAAACAATCTGTGACATTTATCATTATTGTTAGGAATATATACTCCAATATGTTTTACCCTTGTTGCCACGCATGGTGCAGCAATTTCACACATGGTTCTTCCTTGTCTGAAACCCTTTACGCATGGTACTGGAACCATGGGAGTTATGTACTGGCGAGCACCATGCTGTCACCCCCCCCCCTTCTTTTACTACAATCAAGTAGGTATGGTACCTCCTTGGTATAATGTTGCATCCTCTTTCTATCATGTGCTATCTTGCCTTTCTCTCGCACTGTCTTCCTTTCCCCTTTCCCTGATGGGCACTCTAACAAAATATTTCAGTATGAAATGACATTAAACACAATTTAAGCTATCACTTCATGACAGGAATTATTTGAAGCCTTATTTGATCAGCATTTCTTCTTCAAATTGGCAACAGCAGTATGTTTCCTCTATTGCTACATTTGTCTTATTAAAAAGGCATGTATCTGCAATGCATATAAATCGACAAATCATCTTGAGAAATTAAAAAGTTGTCAGATTCAGTTTGCATGGAAAAACAGTAATTTTGAATATTCCATTTCATTGCAAATTTAAAGATTTTAGTGCTTATGAGTGCTTATTTTCCTTTACAAAAAATTCAGCTTCAAATGACAAGTTCTGATGCAACGAAAATGGACACACTATGTGCAGAAACTTTTGCTCTTTTTCGTGTTTTTTTTTTCGGGCTCTGCATTAAAAGTTATTGGGCTAAACCACACACTATAGAATTCCTTCATGAATGGGTCAATGCACTACGGTCTCTCTGCTTTTCTTGCCCTTCGATATACCTCTATTTAACGTCCTATTCGAGGGACGGAGTGTTTTCCACTGTAGCATAGCCTGCGTCTATGAAACAGGGGAGGGGCACGATAACACACAACGTAGGTTTCAGTCATCCGCCTGGGTTGGACTCGAACCCACGATCTTTGGTTCGACAGGCAGACGCTTTACCGACTGAGCCAACTCGCTCCCTCAGCATACTCATAGAAAGTAAGTAACTTGAGGCTTTTCAAACTTTCATAAATTTCTCATGTAGTAACCGTTTTTGTTGGATTTGGTTTTCAAACTGCTTCTCTCTATTCTCTCTTTTCATTAAAATTGATTTTCCAGGGTTCCATTCTCCTTTAAGCATACACATTAGATCCTGTTTAAATGCAGGATCACGAGATAAGATTTCACATTCTTTAAACCTTTAGAATGAATGGAATCGATACCACTGTGTCTCCTTCAATCTTGAAGTACCCCTCATCATTACTTTGACGAAGTCCTTTTTTCTATCGTGACAGTCTTGTTAAAAAAAACACTATACAGCAGCTGGACACCTAGAAGGCCCGGGTGGGGTGGGGGTGGGGTGGGGGGGGGCGGGCAGTCAGTATAATTCCTCTACACCAGTGTGACCACAGATTTTCCATAACCTTCCCAAATGAGTTCTATCCAATGGTCAAAATCACCCCCTTTTCCAGTATTTTCGAGCCTTTTCTGGAAGAATTTACGCCCTAAACAACCTCCCTGAACATGCCCTAGACAAATACGAGGCGACACAAACTCTAGACTAAGAATGGGGA
>CM057169.1:1861938-1875770 GCA_029962745.1 Echinometra lucunter | reverse complement strand
ATTTATTTTATTAAGTAGTTTATCAGCTTACTACTGTACTACTACAAGAACCATCTTATTTACCTCTGGGTGTATTTTTATTGCGTGATGATGGTAAACGAATTTCACCTATAGTGCAGGTACTTGGTATAACAAGCCATTACTGTAACCGCATATCAGGCTAATTCAATTCGGAAGGGTGAATGGATTCTTTCTTCTCGTACCACTCTGTAATTGTGAAGTACGTGGACTTGTAGAGATCTTTTATTCCTTGTTTGTTGGACCAGCCGTGGATATCCTTTCTCCAAACAGACTAAGTCCTCTTGACTCTTCCCCCATTTCTTTTCATCACGTTGATTTAATTGCACCCACCCCACATGATAACTATTAACGTTGTTAAAGGTTAGTGGGTAAACTCCCCCTTACTACCACCTCTCTTGCTTTAAAACACTCACTCCTTGTATGATCAGGGAAAGTGTTATAACACTTTCCCTGGTATGATATAACACCTCTATCCTATTCCCTCTGTTTTCTCTCTTACATTCTATATGATCGAACTAATTACTCCTTGTGAGATTCGTGTTCACATCCCACCCTCTTCTCTTTCTCCCACCCCCCCCCCCCTCTCTCTCTCTCTCTGTTCAGACTTTATAATCCTTGTAAATTTCGTTTATACACTCCTATCCCATTTTTTTTTCTCTCTCTCTCCCTCAAACACAAACGCACACACCCGCACACCTTCACACATATCCCATATTAGAAATCTAAACCAGTTCATGTGAAAAACCGTGTCTGTCACCCAGGGTTCTCACTAGAAAAAAAAATCCACACACGGTTTCCACTCTGCGCAAAGCGTGGAAGTTTCGAAATTTTTACGGAATAACACCTAAAGTTAGGTGTGGCGGCAGCATATGCTATAGTAAAAGGATGAAAATACCTCTTGGTAAGCAGGAGTTGTCTACAAATGGCATAAACGTAAAAATACATTGCCTAAAAACAAAACAATCTGTGGCATTTATCATTATTGTTAGGAATATATACTCCAATATGTTTTTACCCTTGTTGCCACGCGTGGTGCAGCAATTTCACACATGGTTCTTCCTTGTCTGAAACCCTTTACGCATGGTACTGGAACCATGGGAGTTATGTACTGGCGAGCACCATGCTGTCACCCCCCCCCCCCCCCCCCCTTCTTTTACTACAATCAAGTAGGTATGGTACCTCCTTGGTATAATGTTGCATCCTCTTTCTATCATGTGCTATCTTGCCTTTCTCTCACACTGTCTTCCTTTCCCCTTTCCCTGATGGGCACTCTAACAAAATATTTCAGTATGAAATGACATTAAACACAATTTAAGCTATCACTTCCTGACAGGAATTATTTGAAGCCTTATTTGATCAGCATTTCTTCTTCAAATTGGCAACAGCAGTATGTTTCCTCTATTGCTACATTTGTCTTATTAAAAAGGCATGTATCTGCAATGCATATAAATCGACAAATCATCTTGAGAAATTAAAAAGTTGTCAGATTCAGTTTGCATGGAAAAACAGTAATTTTGAATATTCCATTTCATAGCAAATTTAAAGATTTTAGTGCTTATGAGTGCTTATTTTCCTTTACAAAAAATTCAGCTTCAAATGACAAGTTCTGATGCAACGAAAATGGACACACTATGTGCAGAAACTTTTGCTCTTTTTCGTGTTTTTTTTTTCGGGCTCTGCATTAAAAGTTATTGGGCTAAACCACACACTATAGAATTCCTTCATGAATGGGTCAATGCACTACGGTCTCTCTGCTTTTCTTGCCCTTCGATATACCTCTATTTAACGTCCTATTCGAGGGACGGAGTGTTTTCCACTGTAGCATAGCCTGCGTCTATGAAACAGGGGAGGGGCACGATAACACACAACGTAGGTTTCAGTCATCCGCCTGGGTTGGACTCGAACCCACGATCTTTGGTTCGACAGGCAGACGCTTTACCGACTGAGCCAACTCGCTCCCTCAGCATACTCATAGAAAGTAAGTAACTTGAGGCTTTTCAAACTTTCATAAATTTCTCATGTAGTAACCGTTTTTGTTGGATTTGGTTTTCAAATTGCTTCTCTCTATCCTCTCTTTTCATTAAAATTGATTTTCCCGCAGGGTTCCATTCTCCTTTAAGCATACGCATTAGATCCTGTTTAAATGCAGGATCACGAGATAAGATTTCACATTCTTTAAACCTTTAGAATGAATGGAATCGATACCACTGTGTCTCCTTCAATCTTGAAGTACCCCTCATCATTACTTTGACGAAGTCCTTTTTTCTATCGTGACAGTCTTGTTAAAAAAACACTATACAGCAGCTGGACACCTAGAAGGCCCGGGTGGGGTGGGGGTGGGGTGGGGGGGGCGGGCAGTCAGTATAATTCCTCTACACCAGTGTGACCACAGATTTTCCATAACCTTCCCAAATGAGTTCTATCCAATGGTCAAAATCACCCCCTTTTCCAGTATTTTCGAGCCTTTTCTGGAAGAATTTACGCCCTAAACAACCTCCCTGAACATGCCCTAGACAAATACGAGGCGATACAAACTCTAGACTAAGAATGGGGAAAGGGCACCCTAAACGCGCGCTAACAAACGAAAAATACCCCCCCCCCCCTTCAGATTTTTTGCCTTTTTGGCACCCTAAACGCGTGAACACTCCTTCTGGTGGGGGGGGGGGGGACATAAAGAGTGCACACAGTCAGGGAAGTTAGAAGACGTACGATGTTATGACAAAGGAATAAAACTATCAATTGAATGAAATGCAATTAAAGACAATTAGAAGATCCAGCCGATTGTCAGCAGCGGATAGTGAGGGAAATCTCCGATAGAGGGCGAAAGTTTACGTGATATGCTGAAAGATTTTTTTTTCTCCTGAGCCCCAGTGTTAAGGGGGGGGGGGGGTACCTTGAATACACGACCGGAATATAATCATGAAATAGTTTGGAAAAGAACTTTGTCGACGTACAGGATGCAAATAGATAATTAGCAATTAATATCCCATGAACTGTCGCTAACGCCACGCTTTAGAAGGCCCTTTACTTCTTTGACTGCATGTACTAGTATTTGTATTGAAAATAACATGAATATTGGAATCTGATGTATCTGTATTAATTAAGAGAAATCTAATTAATGCGTCTCGCATGTTTATTTATATTTTTAGAATATAACAACTGTTTTTAAGCCATGTGTATCATGCATAAACTATAGTGGTCTGACATTTAGATGAATTTAAGTGTCTTGTTCTAAAAAGAGGTGCACTCTTATTTCCACGGTGTCAAATCTGACTCGGAATGGCGTCAGCTGGGAGTCAACTCTATTCCGAGTTCAAGTGAATCGGATTCCGAAATAATTTGACTTGGAATGGTGTGACATCAGCTGAGAATCGACTCATTTCCGAGTCAGAGTATCTAGGAAAACGAGTCACTTTAACTCGGAATAGACTTCAATAGGTTGACGCCCAGCTGACGCCATTCCGAGTCAAATTTGACACCGCGGAAATAAGAGTGAGTCTATGCTATCAGCAGATCAGACAAGCTAGATTTCATCAGGCTGAGGCTAACATTAGCTTTATTTCGTATGCACTTTCCAACCAATGCATAGACAACTTAATTGATTTGGGTCACCTAATAGCGTCTGAAAGGTTTACTAAAATCATTAGTAGCATTATTACAAAGCCCAATGTCAGTCAGACCAGTCTTTTCGCGAGGACGATCATATTATTCCTCTCCGTGTTTTGTGTCTGACACGGCCAATATCCTTACTGCTGGGTATTAGTTATCTACGTTTGGTTAAATCATTTAGGGCAATTGCTTAAAAGTAAAATATTTGCTTAGCTCAATAATTTTTGTTTCAGAGCCCTATACGAAATATACAAGATGTATGAGCAAACGGGGGGAGAGAGAGAGAGAGAGAGAGAGAGATGCTATTTTCATTCTTTATGCAATTTGATGAGATGAATGCCCCCCCCCCCCCCATATTATAATACTAAATTTTCACGTCAGTTTACATCATGAATGTAATATCACTATATTTTTTCATAGTTTGAGGCATATTTTTCTCTCCATGCATGCTTCTGTTTGTGAGAGATATATATATTTTGTGCCTTTAACATAAATGTTCTGCTCGTTTTAATACCGGTAGTACCTGTACATATACCGGTATACCAATAGTAGCATTATCTTTAACAAGATTAGTAGTTCAGAGCTGAATATTATTTTGAAGGGGGGGGGGGGGAAATATAGCAATGAAATAAGAATACCAGCGCTGCAAATTTGAAGGACATTCACAACTTTCTCATTTCGTAAGCGTTTTTAATGGAAGTTTTAAATTCTTTTGATTAAAATTGATTTTACCTGAAGGTTTCATTTTCCTTTAAACGTGAATTCAGATCATTTCTGTATGTGGTTACCTAGTATAGCGATTTACCTTTGGATTTCATGATGACGTCTCTCCAACAAAATGTTTCAAATTCTTGTCACCTCCAAAGCGCACCAAATAACACAATGACCATTCTCTTTATAAATCGTTTTGTAATTGTATTCGCCTGGCTCTTACCAAACGCACTGCTGTGCTGCTAAACCTCTAATCTGTGTTTATGGGTTCACATTGACGTGTGACGTTGACAAAACCAATCCACCGAATGGTACTTAAAACTAATTTCAAACCATAAATGGATTTTTATCGTTTCACGGTCACTGGGTATGCCACACACAGCCAATGTTTACACACAATATTAATCATACTCCCGCAGCAACACTCGTCAAACCAAGTAAAAGTTACCTTCATTCGGCGATTCAGATATTTTAGCGTAGCTCTGTCAAAAATCGAGCTGTTCGTCCCGGATTTTATTATAGCCATGGTCTATTGTACGATTTCTTTGCATCACATAAAAATAATCATTTCAGTCTTTTTAGACGAATGAAAATTGAGAAAAATTCATTCGCCCCGGTAGTAACGTTTATTGATTTGATTGATGGCATTATTAGACAAACATGCTTTTCGATGAAAATTATGGAATCCTTAGATCTGCATACTAGTTTGCTTCTGTTAATCTCATTTTTATTCAGTTTCATGAAAGGGAATTTGACTCCATTAACGAAGATGCAAAGCCTCATCCGGTCTCGAAGCTAGACTAGGCCAGGAAAATGATTGTGGGAAGAGGATTTTCTTTTTGTTTTTTCACCAAACTGGAAAAGACAAACACCCATTACACTGATCCCTTCATGAAATAACTGGCATTTTGAGGAAGGGAGGTTATACTACTATTCCGCAAGGTTATTTATACACCAAGGGATTTCTGAAATCGAAAGTCGGTAGAGGTCAGAGGTCACTTCATATCGTCCCACATTAAACTTTTTTTTCACAATGTCAAAACACTTCGTAACATAGTTGGCAATTTTGAAATACCAGGAAAAGCCATAAGTGTCTCTCCAAAATGATGAATTAGCTGATCTTCAAATGACTGGAAGGAAAAAAAAAAAATGGGCCTTTTAAAGATCTGCTGCGTATTTAAAACAAAACAACGAAGAGATTATGTCGTTCAATGTCGTCGTTTCTTGCTTGATTTTCAGAACTAAAATGAAGCGTTGTTGTAATATAAATCGACAACTTTCCAATATCACAGCATGATCTCTTCCTCCTGGTGCCCAGGTCATCATGAGAAGTATAACGGTGATAATAATTGGCTGCCAACGGCACGTTACTCTAGTTTGTTCAATCACATCCAATTTATGAAAGTGACTCTGATTTTTATTGGAATTTAGGCCACTTTTATGGGCATCATTATCTAAGG
Source organism: Echinometra lucunter (assembly GCA_029962745.1). Classification (NCBI taxonomy): domain Eukaryota; kingdom Metazoa; phylum Echinodermata; class Echinoidea; order Camarodonta; family Echinometridae; genus Echinometra; species Echinometra lucunter. The sequence goes on along the minus strand of CM057169.1, from coordinate 1,869,969 downwards.
TTGACACTAGCTGGTTGACATGAAATATAGGAATGCCCGTAGAAAATATCCAGAGCTCTTGGTACTAGAAATCTGTATACGGGGGTAGGAATCATGCGTTTCTTTGCAAAATGCACACTGATTTAAAAAAAAACAAAAACAAAAACAAAAACAAAAACTACACTGTATGAAAAAAAGGGATTCGACCATAAATTTCTGGTATATACATGGCAAGCTAAAACAAATGGAAATACCAAAACTTTTCCTCCTTTATTTTCTACCCCATTTTCCTTATATATATATATATATATATATATATATATATATACCATGTATACTACATGCATGTATCCATATATTCTATGTGTATAAAGTCATTGTAAATATGTTATTTTGTTCTCTCATACCCCGAGAGGGGGTCGATAAAGTTTATAAATCTTATCTTATCTTCTAACATGCACTGTGAAAGTAAGCATGACCATGCAGTGGAACTGAATTTTGAAGAATTTTCATTTAAAAAATGAAATGAACTTGACTGTAGTAATCAATAAGAAAAAAACAACAACAACACAGAACTTACTGAAATGAAAGTGAAGCATCGAATAAGGTATGAACATGATGAATGTGTGTAGTGTGCATTACTTTAATCAAACTTTGAATGGGTCGAAAAGCACTGCTGTTGCAGAAGAACCTGTGTGTTCTAAACCAATGAAGGGAGACCTTTGAAATGTTTAACAGCAACTACAAAATTAAAGGAGTTTTCCAAATATGTAAACTTAATTTAGTATAAATCTTGATTCTGTTAATTATTTTGTTGTCTTTGAGAGGGACATTTTATTTGGGACACGCTGTATGTAAGATTTTTCTGGTATAATGTTGTTCAGGTTTCTTTATGAATATATTCGAAATAACAATCAATGGCTGGATCGAATTAAATTTACAATCAAGATGCATTATGATAGAAGTCGAGGCGATAAAATATAGCACAATATGAAATGGAAATAACATTAATCGTTCAAAGCAAGATGTTAGTAAGTGTGAGAATTATAAAAAGGACGTTAAATATCAGAGCAGAAAGAGAATAATATAGTAAAAAATGAAGAAAAAACAAAGGGCAGAAATCTACCCCTCCCCCCCACACAAACAAACAAACAAACACAAAACTCAAATAGAACTATTGCTTATGAACACGATGAGCAATTGCAGAAGTACATATTATCAAAATGCGAAATTGAATTGCAGTAGGTATTCTGACATGTTTGAAATTCATTTAGTCATTGAGGATAGAATTCAAAACAACGTAAATGAGAAATATGAAGGTAATTGAATGAAGGACTTTATTTAACAAAACAATAAATCCTTTCGTCAGGAAAGATTTAAAAGCAATCTTATATAAGACCCAAGATTGATCATCCTTCTGCAATTTGGATGTAGCCCTCGAATCAAAGGAGGCATGACAATAGCTTCAACATACTAGTCGTATTTTTTTAAAAATAAAATCCTCATCACCACCCTTACTTTAGGGTTCATATTCATTTTTTTCTACCCCCATGTTGCTTTTCATGTTCCTGCTGAAATTGCTTGTTTGTTTTCATTTTTAAACTAGTTAAAACAGCACTGTAATCAGAGTTAAATGGTTAGTTATAGCAGCTTTCACACACGTTCTTGCAAGGTTTGACAGTCATCAGAGATGTAGAATAATAATCATGTTATTCATGCCATGATAGAACCTTTCCTCATCAAGCGCAAAGCTTAACCCATTTGTAACAGGAATTATTTAAAGCCTAATTTGATCAGCTTTTATTCTTCAAATTGGCAACACCAACATTTGTATTTTATTACTACATTTTTCTTATAAAACGTCATGTATCTGAAATGAAAACAAATTGACAGAAATTATGATGAGAAGTCAAAAAGTTGCCAATTTGCAGGGGAAAACGGTGATTTTAAACCTTCTATCACATTGCCAATTTAAGGATTTTAATGCTTATTTTCCTTTAAAAAATTTTCAGCATGAAACAACGAATATTGACGCAACCCAATTGGGCACAGTTTGTGTAGAATTTTTTGCTCTTTCTGCTCATGTATTTGGTATGATTTTTAGGGCTTTGCATTGAAAGATATTAGGCCAAACCACAAAATGTGGACCTCTGTCACGAATGGGTTAAGGAACTTGTTGAAGTAGGCCTTCATAAATCTTCAGATACTTTGATAGACATATCTGAAAGTGTGCGCCTCGACAATATTTGATTGTATATATTGGTTTTGCTTGTTTATTTATTTTTTTTTTTCGGACAAACATAATGATATGCCTCTTGGTAATAATTAAACGTATTTTGTATTAGACAAGGCATTTTTTTTCAGACTCTAGCCGTCTGATTACTGGTGATGTGGGTTTTTTTTACATGTAAATTAACGCCGATGCTGCTCAGAATTAAACAGTTGTCATGATTACTTTGATGTTTTGTTTTGTTGTTTGGGGGGTACCATGGTTACGGAAATACTTTCCCTCATCCTGTGGGGGCTAAAAATGGCCATTTATTACTAGGATATCGGCTAATTGATGATGTTCGTTGTATCGTGTTCTAGTTTTGCTATAATTATGAAGTTGGATTAATTATGTACCTTGATTAATCAAACTCCATACTTGTTGCTTATGTACTGTTATTAATCGTAATGCACTATCATTAATCGTTGTCTTGGCGGAACTGGGGCTGTTCGTGCCACATTGTATAGTAGAAGGAGGTATACTGACCTGGTTATAAACTGGAATCAAAATGCCGTTGATAATGATAAGGATACAAGCTAGTTCAAACTTAGGGTAGAGTAAATAGGGAGTAAATGCTGAACTTCAATTATTCATTTATTTGTTACATAGACTCTTTATAACTTGTTGAAATCAAAGATACCGTATTCTGAATTTTACTTTATCTTGCAATGTCTCTTTAAATCTATTTTTCATTCAGTGGCACTCTCGCAGGAATCAAGTCGTAAAATATTCATATTTTCGTTTGAAGATGATGTAAATGAGCGGACGAAAGTGCAGGGCTTTTCAATAAAATTTTATAGACGCATGTAATCTCACATTATTTTATCTTTGAAATAGGTTCATGTCGGCGGGCACGGTCATGAATATTAATAACCAATTCTTCGCTACTGATACATTCTTTGACAAGAATGTATTAATAGCAAATTTATTCGAAAAGGCGCCAGTGGAAATAAGGGCATGTTTTAATATCCTCAAGCATAATGGAGGCATTGCTTTGATAGGATACATAACTTATCTATACATAGTAACAACAATCTATTATGACGTCATGAAATAACGGGGCACCGTTATAAAAGGATTATCTTGCCAATTAGCAGACAGCCTCAGTCGCTGTAAACATCATTCGATACTCTCCCTAATCCTCCTGCCTCGCGATCATGCGGTATCAAGAAGGCATGTTATATCGGATTATCGATTTATCTTGAGTGATTGTCGCGCATGTTAACGGAGAGGTTTTTTAATACATGAATAATTCATGAGCGTGAATAATACGAGAGGTGTGAGAGAGGGCGTTGTGACTTCAGCACCCTTTGTTCGAGGTGGTGTTGGTATTGTTGAGGGTGATATTGTCGGGCCCCTCAGGGTTACATACTGTCTTTGTGTTGGGTATCAATTGCAACAAAGGTGTCGAAATTGGGATGTTGTTGAAGCTATCTCAATGACTCGAGAACACGTAACAAAAGAGAGAGAACTAAACCATCTGTCAAACATGGGCTGGTATTGCCTATGTATAAATGTCCGCAAATGTGGTGATGTAAGCCTAATGTTTTCAAAGGCGTTTTCTTTCTTTTTTCCGAAATAAAATAACTATGATAGGATTATTGGAACTCTAATTTATTTGTTTGTTTGTTTGTTTTTTAAGTTTTCCAATAGAAAGATAGCACTTGAAAGAATGGATATTGATATTCTTTGGCCTTACCATGGCAAACTCTAAATACATTTTATACATATAAGCTGGTATCAGTGGTATTACTAAAACCCCAATGTCATACAACATGATGCAAAGTAATAATATAAGGCCTTAAAGTGTCATGAATATTTAAGATTTTATGTTTTAATTCAGAATGAATTATCGTAAAGTTATATTTCATAATACAATGTTATGAATATAAACTCACATTTTGCAGCGGTATGTATGCAATTAGCGATTTAAAGGCCCTGGGAGACGCTAACTTTGTCACTGTTTGTGGATGCTTGATTTAATATTGTTGAATTTTGATGTCTGTCTTGTATAATGATGTTCAGAACTATAAACCTCCAGGAATATAAAGGTTTTGAAATATGAGATATTATTATCAAGATATCTGTCACTGAATTCCGCCATTTGCAAAACCAACCTTGGTATGCTTTTGTCTAACACTGTAGTCTATGTGGGCTAAAAAAAAAAAGGTCTGGCATTTCCGGTCACTTTTATATTTTGATCATGATGATGCTTTTGAAGTGTGTTTTTCAGGGCTTCATGTTTACACAATATTACCCACACTGGTAGCATGTAGGGCCATGCAGCTTAGATTTTTAAAAGTTACTCGATGGCTTTAAGGGTATTTTTTCCCTTCTCCCCACTTTTGCTGCGTTTATGATCATCATGTCCATCTACTTCATCACGTGAAGGAATTGAATTCAGTTTCAGTTCAGTGAAGTGAATGAGTTTAACCTTATTTTCATTTGTAGCAATTACGAAAGCCTTTGGATTATCGAATTCTGGAGACAGACTCTCCTTGCATGACGCGGAGAAAATGAATTGGTGTGTAGCATTGTCATGATTGTGCGGTTAATGAATACCTGCCTTCGAATGCCGAGATAATTTCATGAGTGGTTAGATCTTAACTGATGACTCTATTATCATTACTTCTATCATGTCTATTATCTATTTCCAAGTATTACGAAGCAAATAATCATTATTCCAAAATATCGATCCACGAAGGAACACGTACCATGCGTACTGATGCACCAGAAAGTATACCGGCCTGTCATGCTATGTCATTGGAGTTGTGTAATATCAGCAATGCAGCACAGGTAAAAATGCAATATATACAGATTTTAGTTTTTCTACAAAGTTCTATAAGTTGATTTTATTTGCGTGCCCATTATGAGATACAGTATGGAACAAGAAAAGGCATTATTCATCAGATGTGCTCATTGATTCGTTTCTTAATTATTTATCATTGTCACCACCACGTTCATCAGGTATAGAAGGAAGAGAAGAAGAAGGAGGAGGAGGAGGAGGAGGAGAAGAAGAAGAAGAAGAAGAAGAAGAAGAAGAAGAAGAAGAAGAAGAAGAAGGAGAAGAAGAAGAAGAAAAAGAAGAAAAAGAACATTAGCTTTTTAATTCATAATCTAGGTTCATGTCAAAATGAATGAAACCAACTGAAATACCATGAACTATTATATCAAATTAAAGGATATCATCTCATCTCTCTCACAAAATGGAACAAAGAAGCCCCAATGACTGAAGTATTTTGAGTTACACTTCTCAGTGATCACAGAAAAGTAAAAAAAAAAAAAAGAAAAGAAAAAAAAGAAGAGTAGTAGTGCGCCTAATCTCCAACATTTCCAACCTAATTTGTTTACTCGCATGATAATTTCTTTCGATATGAATTCTAATATGAATAAGTGTTGATTATCATGATGTACAACAGCAATTATTGTAAAATTAATTATTTTTTTACATGTACATCAAACTTTATATTTTATTTGTTGGAAATAAAAGTAAATGAAATTAAATAAATGAAATAATTATTCATGCATGAATGATCACGATTTGTAAGTAAAGGGCAAACCAAAGACTATTCATTCCTCTTTGTTATTCACTAGACTTTATGATAAATCATTTGAAAACTTTCTACTTCAGGCATGGGTAACTTTCTTCTTTTTATAGTGTCGTGTCCAGATAGTTCTTGGCTACACTGCATTTACAAATACAAGCCCTTCTTATCGATGTAATATTTGATAAGCGCAGTCATAATAAGGCATTTTTCTGGTTCACCAGCTTTGAGTGATTGCCTGTTAATGTAAATTTATAATGGTTGAATTTATTCCGCAGTAGTTTAATAACTTCACTGATTTATACTGGAAAATAAAGAAGAAAAAAAAACATTTAAAATAAATGCTTTCAATTAGCATATATATATGATGTTAATCAAAAACACTGTGACCATGGTAACCAATTTTAATATTGCAAACATACACTATCTCTCCGAAATGCATAGTTTTGTTCAATGGGCTATGCAATTAAGCGACAAAGAATGAAGCAAATACTCGTGACGCCATTTTCAAGTGTTGAAGTGGATATAGAACACGCGAATGTAACATTATATATGGGATCTCTCCTCTCTGATCTAGTTTTACTTCGTACCAGTCAGAGTTTTCGTAAGTGCCGACGCTTTTTCTGAGGCTTTCATTAAAACATACATGTCGTGGAAGGAGATGACATTAAAATGACAATATTTTGAAAGCTTTTTACATTATATTAAATCAAACTTATTTTTCTTTAATCTTAGAACATTTACTTGACACCATGACTAAGGGTTAAGTTCTAACAGAATACTGAATGACAGCGAAAGAGGGAGAGAGAGAGAGAGAGAGATGAATAGAGAGATAGATAGATAGATAAAGAGAGAGAGAAAGAGAGAAAGAGAGAGAAATAAGGGGTTAGGCAACACAGTACAGAAATCTGGCGGAACAACATTGTCAAATTGAAACTGTTGATATGCAATGGGCATGATGTATGCAGGCGAGAGAAAGAGAGAGGAAGAGAGAGAGGGGGAAATGGAGAGAGAGAGGGGAAGAAATGGAGAGATAGATAGATATATAGATAGATAGATAGATAGATATATAGATAGATAGATAGATAGATAGATATATAGATAGATAGATAGATAGATATATATATATATATATATATATATATATATATATATATATATATATATATATATATATATATATATATATATATAAATAGATAGATAGATAGATAGATAGATAGATAGATAGATAGATAGATAGATAGATAGATAGACAGAGAGAGGGGGAAGAGATGGGGGATTGGGGGAGTGGGCCAAGTCTATTTGGAATGATCTGCCTCAGAGCAGGGTCGTGATTGAATCGAAACATATTTTATATAATTATGCTCAAGTAAAAGCAGGAGAATTCAAACCACGTGTCTTTCTATCCTGGGAATTAAATCCCTCCTCAGACCATCCTACCGGGTGTCCCAGAAAAAGCGGAACGGCGGATTTTCAGTACTTTACTTTAAAATAGTAAATAAAGTTTTTACATCAGTGGGTAAAGCATATTCTACCAAAGAGACTGATACAAAGATCATTGAATTTGGTGAAGTAATTTTTATTCTATGACCATTTCTTAAAATACAGTATTTTCCAAATTACGCATGTTTTAGTTGCAGATGACAGTAGAATGGTGTCAGGAACAGCCTTTCATAAGGCATGTTTTGTTATTCATATGCATCAGTGGGCTTCCCTCAAACATCGTACTATGAAAGACCGTCCCAACACAATAACTACCCTCACCGGTCTCCAAAATTTGAAAATGACTGTATTTTAAGAAGCTGGCAGAGAAACAAAATTATTTCACCGAATTCAATGTGATCTTGGTATCATTCCTCTCGGTAGAGGATGCTTTACCCAAAGATGTAAAAGTATTACTTACTTTTTGGAGGTAAAGCACTGAAAATCCGCCGTTCCGCTTTTTCTGGGACACCCGGTATAGTATTAACGAAGACTAGCTCACACTGGTAGATAATGGAAAGACCTCCAGCCAATAAGTGTTTCCCATTTTCCTCTCGAATAATAATCGTCTTAACTCTGAAACCTCTTTTGTCCCGAGGACATCTCTGAGGAGCCTATTTTCAGCACTTATTATCTGAATTATCCTTTGTTCTTAAACTAGAACTAAAATTAGTTTCAGATCGAAAGCGTTCCAGATTTTCACTTGAACTGTCACGTGAAGAAAATTCAAGTTGTTCCGCTTGTTTTACTCTG
>CM057169.1:1745684-1861438 GCA_029962745.1 Echinometra lucunter | reverse complement strand
TGGTCGGACACGTTCACGGCTCCCCAGCTCTTCTTGACCTTCAAGTGCCTAAACGCGACTAGGTATCGACTTTCAGTCAGCGTCCGAACTCGTCAGCGCACTCCCCGATGCACTTCTCAATGCTGGAAAGGTGTGTAGAAAATTAGGCTTGCTTTTTTCGGGAATTGATTGTTTAGGTACGTCTCGGTGGAAAAGCCACGGGAAAAGGGGACCTGGATACACGTCCACCCCACCCAAATATCCATGCCCCCTGTCATGCCTATTATTCTTTGGAAAAAAAAAAGATGCAGGGTATTGAATCTCATATCCACGTTGTTCTGATTTCCAAAAGTTGTAATGATGAAACATTATACTGCTTTGTACCTACACCCGTAATTGGTTTTCTTGCTTCACAAGGGCGCATCGGCATTTTTTTTTTTTCGCTCATGATTCATCCCCTGAAATGTATATGATTTTGCTAGTTCTTTCGAGACTCGCCAAGGGTCTTGCCAAGGGGGCACAGTTTTCTTTTTGAAAAGGTTCTACTAGCATGATTGGTCTGCAAAGAGAGAAAGCATTGGCGTAAATCCCGGGGGGGGGGATGGGGGGGGGATGGGGGGATATATCCCCCCCCCCCACTTTTTGGAGAGGGGGGATGGCGTGTACAAATATCCCCCCCCACTTTTTAAGAAAGACAATATATTTTAATTAATCGGTTAGTAAAATCTTTGAATATCTGTCATAAACAACCATCATATTTTAGAATTTCTGTTAGAAAATGCGATTAAAAACTAGAAAAATGGTTATTTTTGGCTCACTCGCTTCGCTCGCTCGCAAAATAAATATTAAAATGTGTGTAAGGGGGTCTGTGGGGGTCAGTGAGAGTGTGTGCTTATACCTAAGTGTGAGATCGACAGAAAAAAAAATCGTCAAAAAAGTCAATCATCCCCCTCCCCCCCACTCCTCAGAGTGGATTTACGCCGGTGAGAGAAAGAGATGCTCACCCACTTCGAACTCCTCCCTCGATCCTCACTGAACTCGGAGGACTAACGTACAGCCATTCATCCGTAAAATGATTTGGTAAAAACGCCAAAAACTACAGTATATCACTGCGATTAATTGCATAGTGCATTTTACGATAAATACACAGTATCTCACGCTGCTACAGAGTCTCACCACGTATACCAATACAAATCATTTTAGAAAGTAGGCAACTGTTCCATTTTTCTCTCTGTTGCCATAGTAATGAATGGTAACTGAGCTCGCCTTAGAGTGACAGGTTTAGGTGGGTTTTTTTTCCCTGGTCATCACTGGTCATTGTCATTGCATAGTTATAATCCTATCAAAGGAGCAATGATATTTATTAATTTTGCTCGGTCAACAGGTCAAAGAAACATATTCGTACTGGATACCAGCCGTTGTTTGGTTGTGGGTTTTTTTTTTATCAGACATTTCATTTTACGGGATGAATTTTTTGTTCCATTTTCCCCATCTCTGATGATAATCCATGGCAGGAAATCTCATAACATACTGTGATCGGCATGCACGTGATGTATAAATTATCAGTTTATACCGTTTAGATACTTATAATGACATCAGAGTCGAAGAATTACGATCTCGTTACGGTAAGTCGAGAAAGAACCTCTGAAGGGCACCTGGGAGTGTGTTAGGGTATTACAAAATTATAACGAAGGAATTCCGCTAAATTTTGCTGACAGGTGTATAAAACCATAAATGCAAGGAGGAAAGAGAGAGAGAGAGAGAGGGAGAGAGAAAATGAGAGAGAGAGAGAAAACACGAAAAGGAGAGAATAACGCAAAAGGATGGATAGGCGTGATGGGGGAAGTCTTCTTCTCTTTGGCATTGTCACCTCCCAGTGTTTTCTTCTCTCTTTCCCTTTCCTTTATCGTTTCTCTCTTCATTATTTTCCACCATTTAGAGGGGGGGGGGGGGTGGGGGTAGTCCAGCAGTGTTTCCTGTGGATATGCCACTAGCTAATGAAAAGCTAAGAGACAATGTCAACGAAAATAGTGACACCAGTGCTTGCAACTGATTTGGACAACGAGCTGCATGAAGTAAACATACTCACCGTCACTTTGTTAACATTTTAACGAATTTTCCTGGCTAGGAGCGATTTGATTTATTGATTGGTCTCTGAATAATTAATAAACTTCTGACATCGAACATTAATAGCAGTCCTTCTGAAATGATTGATTTCAACCAAGGAGTAACTTCTTGTTTCATCCAATGTAATTTTTGTGAGGGGATCATCTCGTACATTTGCCGCCGGTCACGTGGTGCTCCATCACGCTGAGCGACAATGGCAAGGACCAGGCTTGTATTGGGGGGGGGGGGGGGTGGTCGTATTTCCCCATGAAGAAGTGGCGAAGAGAAATAAAGACAGAGAGACAGAGATGCAGAGAGACAGAGACAGAGACTCAGAGATAGACAGACCCATACACACGTACAGACAGAGACAACCGGAAGAGAGAGAGAGAGGGGGGGGGGGGTGTGATGGAATAGAAAGAGAAAATAAGTCGATAGCAAAGCCTTTCCTGTATTATAGCCCTTGTTAATTTCCAAGTCATTCATCTAGCGAGAAAGCCCAGGTAAAATGCCAGGCAGGAAGGGATGGGGGGGGGGGGGGACGGGTCATGGGAATTTTTAAAAATGCCTCCTTTGCCATGTTTGCAAAATATAGTCGACTATCGTTACAATCATGCAATTGGAATAATTAATTTCTTCTTTTCAAGTGTACAATATGGAACCAAAAAACGGCTAGGCTACTTGAGCGATATCTATGAAATAATTATCAGCATCACTGACTGCATAAAAGATATCATAATTTAAAGAAAATATCAAAAGAACAATTGCCATCATTGCCTAAAATTAATTCAGCAGGCAATAAATGCTCGATATGTTCACCCTAAAACTAAATTTTTGAATTACCAAATAAAAGGGCGGACATGGTGAAGGAGTGACTACATTTTCAAAATTTTAAATTAAGCATTTTGAACGTGCTGGATTATGCATGCTGGATTCCAGCGTTTATGGTGCTGAATCCAGCATGTTCAAAATGTTAATCTACCAGTTTTAAAATGTAGTCACTCCTTCACACTTTAAATGGTGAGTCAACATTTTAGTATGTAGAGTGTTCTTCAGGGCCGGTTAATCAGTGGTCTGCAGATCGATGGAGTAGATCGGTCACATTGGGATCCCCATTTGGTCCCAGTCCGCCCCTCAATGGCAGCGGCCCCTCAGTGGCTGAACTAAAGCCATGCCACTGCACCGATGCTGGAAGGATGCGAAATGATGGAAGCCAAGATTAGATGCGATGGAAGACATGATGGTGATAGGGACGAGGGGGATAATAAAGAACATGGGATGAATGATACTTGTCATGTGGGAGGAGCTAGGGAATAGAGGCAATTTAATAGGGTCATGATTCTAGGTGATGGAATCGTCTACATGGTAAAGGCTCGATTACAAATGCCTTTACGAACTGCTACGAACGCCGTAAGAACGATTTTTAGACCATTTTGTAAGATCTTCTTAAGAAGGCCGTAAGAAACCAGCGTTCGCAGATCGTTCGTAGACAGTTCGTAAGTTCGCAGCCTGGTCGATGGTCTTGTCCAAGATTTTTTTTTCTGCGTCGTACGGAACCCCTTCTTCGTAAGGCGGCCTTACGAACGTGGTAAGAATATCGTAAGAACCTCGCAAGATTTTTGTAGATTTCGTAGGGTCAAGAGACAATTTTAGAAGCCTCAAATTCTTACGACGGTCGTAAGAATGCCTTAAGTTGTTCATTGAGGGCTCTTACGGCGTCCGTAAAACGCTTTACGAATGGAGATTCGTACAGCGTTCGTGCGAACGACTACTGGTGTTCGTAAGTCTTTCGTAAGGTGCTCGTACGGCGTACGTACACAATCTGTGCAATTGTTGAGTTTTAAGGGGTATAAAGCCAAACGCACGAAGTTCAAATCCTCACTCTGTTTATCGTGTTTGACGAGGAAGCATCTCCTTTCGAAGAAATATGGGACCATAAGAGATAAGGGAATTCTGTTAAAGGGAAGAGAGGGAAGAGAAAGAAAAGAAAGAAAGAAGATGAGGAGGAAGGGGGAAAGAGGGGGAGAGCTGCAACGACGGCGTCTTCATCAAGAAATGATGGACGTCGGAAGTGACCGAGAGGAGGCAGTGGAAGACATAGGCGTAGTAAAAAAATTAGGGGCGGGAATACCCTCCCGTCCCCTGTTTTTATGGCTGAAAAGGGGGTTCCAAGCGAAGGAAAAAGAAGAAGAAAAAAAAAAAAAAGCAAGAAAAATGGGAATACCCGGAAGCTCTCGCTCGCTTCGCTCGCCCGCATACTTAGCTATCTTATATCAATTATTGATATTCTTATGAAGGTTATTTGGTTTGCAGCTTGTGTCTCTAGCTAATGTTATAATATTCTTCTACTCATAGAATGTTATGTTAGCAATATAATTGCAAGGAATCAAGCGGCAAGTTGACCTAAAGAGATGGGATAATGTCCTGTGATCAACAGCCTCTTCTCACTATGAGAATGGAAGATGCCGATAAAGTGCACATTACTCAAATTATGCATGTTATGACATTAGAATAACAATACACTAAAACCTCTTCTTCGTTTGCAAAATTCTTTTTCCCCTCGTTCGCTCTCTTTGCTTGCTCATAAAACCTTAAGATAAGATGGTTTCGGGCAGTAAGCATCTCTTACTCGAGCAGCGAGAAGCCCGAATATCATAATATTTGGGCAACAAGTTGTCCGACTATCCTCCAATTCTACATGAAGATTTGTATTATATAAATCATGTAGTGTATTTTGGTGACGAATCTACATTCTAAAGATTTTTTTTTTTTTTTGTCAGTCGCTCGAGTTGCTCGCTCGTAGAAACTGAATAATTTTGGACGGCAAGCACGGTGCCCATGTAGAGTCGAATAAACCGATCAAATGTATCATTCAGAGATCTTATCGGCTTATATTGTATTTTGATGAAGAAATGATACTACTCTACCACGAGAAAGAGTACATTTTCTCACTCGCTGCACTCGCTCGTATACTATTTAGATACAGAATGGTTTGAGAAAGCAAACCAATTCGGCAAGATTGGTGGACAGATATGATTCAGATATCTTGTAGGCCATGGTGTATTTTGATGACGAATTATCCCTACCATGAAAAAGAGTATATTCTATATCGTCTCTCCTGCGCTCGCTCCTATAATACTAAGATACAGGATAGGCCTATAACATGTCTTATAGGTCTACATATAGTGTATTTTGATGACAAAATAACACTTCTTTCATATAACATGAAGCGGTTATTTTTGGCTCTATCGCTTTGCTCGCTCGCAAAATACGGCAGCACCTCTTTGCAACCCGACAAAATATATGAAAAATTATTAAGATCTTCTTACGAATGACTTGAGAGTGCCGTGATTTGCACGTACAATCATCTTGCGAAAACCAAAATTGTAAGATGGCCGTAAGTCTGACGTAAGAAGAACTCAAGGCATTCTTACGAAAAACGTACGAACTATAGGGCCATTGTATAACCGAAAATCACTTCGTTTCTCAAGAAGGTCTTGAGTCGTTCTTGCGAATTAAACGGCGTTCGTACGAACTTCGTAAGAAGGCCGTATGCCCGTCTACGAATTTCTACGAACTCCTGAATTCGTACGAACAGGGAGATTCGTACAAAGGCATCGTTCGTACTTTGTGACCTTTGTGACCGTAGCTAAGAGCATCCTGTCAAACGGCAGAAAACAAAATGGAGGTAACGAATCATAAAAATGAGGGAATTCTCTTTGCATATTACAAAGGGAAATAAAGCAATGGGCAACCATTTGTATGAAAGGCGAGAAAGAATGGATTTTGGCACATTATGGAAACGATACTCAACGAATCGAAAAGACAGGATGCTCGTAGTAGTATTTTTAGGAAAACGTAGGAGAAAGTTGGAGAAAATAGGTGAAGCATAACATGGAAGAAGAATGAAATGGACAGACATTTTAGGGAAATGCTGAATGATCGGAAGGGGTGCAAGCAGGCGGAGGAAATGACATTTATATATACAGGTCAATGGCAATTAAACTATCGAATCGAATTTAGTTTTTTTTTTTAAAGCAAGAACGGCCAGCCTTTTGATGGGGATTTTGGAAGGGAAAGAATGAGAAGTATTCCCGTGAAAAGTTAAGTTGTGTCACTCCTGTCCTGCTATTAAATTTATTTTTTTTTTTAAATTTATTGGTATATGAAAATGAAAATACTGATCAGCAGCAAAGCTTATAGGATCAGTTTACATACTTAACATAAATAGATAAATATATGACGACAGTCAACATACAAAATAAATAACAGAATTACATAAAAAACATTACAAATAATATGCATACATGTAAACACACACGCAAACACGCACACACACAACCCTAGTAAAACACAACACGCACCCTCATCCATGCACACACTCACCCTCACAACAAACAACATGTACACACACACACACACACACACACACACATCCACACTACATATACATACACACAAGCTCAAGTAAAAAAAAAAAAAATACCATAGGCCAGTACCTCTAGTAAACGGCTAGGGACATGTACGGTGTAATTTGATTTTGTTGCAAAATTGTAAAGTAAAATGTAACTATATCAAAAATCATAAATGAGTGATAATCATCTCTTTGAAAAAAAAAAATCAAGAGAGAGAAACATTTGTTACATGATACATTTAAAAAAAATTAGATCTTTAGATTTCTAGCCAAAAAGGGTATGGTAGATTTGTGGTATCTGTCAGTTTTACATTTAATGGCACAAAGTCCCGACATGTCCCCCAGCCGTCTACCAGAGGTACTAGCCTTTGCTGGTGGGAGTACGTTTCTATGTCTCACAGAATCGAGAATTTGTTTTGCCGAAACCATGGAGGAGGGCATCTCGGTGGCAGCGGAGAGTAGGTAATTTACAAACATTGAGAGCTTCGACGTAACCTGTGTAAGACTTACCCAAGATAATCCTGAGTGCGCTGTTTTGCACAAATTCAATTTTGTCAGCTTGAGCAATTGTAAGTGAAGCTCAAAACTATTCTGATCTGCTGATTGAGAAAATCCTAGCTACATTATTTTCTATTCTGAATTAAGGAAAATTCAAGGGAGTTGGGACTGTTAGGAGAGGCAGTTAGCTAGCTAGCTAACTAGCTAGATAGATAGATTTAGAGAGAGAGAGAGACAGATGTATTAGAGAGAGAGATAGAGAGATAGAAAGAGAGATAGAAAGATAGATAGACAGATAGATAGATAAGTAGATAGACAGATAGATAGATAGATAGATAGATAGATGTATATATATATATATATATATATATATATATATATATATATATATATATATACATATATATACATACATACATACATAAATATGTATATATATATACATATATATATATATATATATATATATATATATATATATATATATATATATATATATATATATACATACATATATATATATATATATATACATACATATATATATATATATAGATAGATAGATAGATAGATAGATAGATAGATAGATAGATAGGGGAACTATGTACCCTTTTCTATGTCTTGGGGCTTGTGTATTATTTGTGATTTTCATGAAGACTTTGTCTTCTGTTATCACATTTTAACAGTCTAGTAACATTGACAGTCACTTTTTTGCTATTGTGTCATAAGCCATCAATTAGAGCAACGACTACTTGCTCACTGTCCAAATGCTAGTGCGTGATCTGCACTCAAGCCCATCTCTAATAATAGACACTAGAAATGAGCGAATTAATGGACAGTCATGACCTCAGAGATAAATAGACTCCTAATGCATGATAAATAATTTCGACGGTGTATAACATATCGGATGTATATTTGAGTTAACAGAGCTCTGTCATGCTCATTTAATGCGTTGAAACGGCAAAAGATCTGATTGATGTTTTTTCTGTGACAAAGTAAATTTAATGTATTAACCATGCGAACTGCGACCTGGGCCGTACGCTGATTTTTTTTCCGGCCGGGGGGGGGGGGGGGGGCAATAATACGTAAAATGCTCAAAGAAACACGCAAGCGAGGGAGCAAAGCAACCGTGCTGGTCACGAGAGCGCTTTTGCATTTTTTTTTAAA
Source organism: Echinometra lucunter (assembly GCA_029962745.1). Classification (NCBI taxonomy): domain Eukaryota; kingdom Metazoa; phylum Echinodermata; class Echinoidea; order Camarodonta; family Echinometridae; genus Echinometra; species Echinometra lucunter. Next base: position 1,853,274 of record CM057169.1, on the reverse strand, counting down.
ACTGAAATTGAAGGATCTGGTGCAAACTATTGGTGGAATTTTGGAAAATTTTCTGTAAACTAATGCAAGTCTTGAAAATTTCGGGGGGGGGGGGGGAGGAACTGCCCCCCCCCCGGCCCCCCCCCTGCCCCCCCCCCTGCATACGGCAATGACTGCGACTTAATATTGATTAGCACTTCGATGTAGATGTATGTGCTTGTGTGTGTTGTGGGTGGGGGTGGCCAATACGATGACATTTTCCCGTTTCGTTCGATGGAAATAACACATTCTATTGCCTCTTACCCCTGTAAACAATATTGTTTCGCATAACCATTTCTTCAATTCAAGATTTTTTTTAAATATCAGGAATTAACAAAAAAGAGGATGATAATCATGATAATATACGGTTGATTGATATACTGGAAAACCTTGCAAAGTATAGCATGTGTATTGGACTCTATACCTTAAACTGCGTGATTCAACGCATTAGACTACCATTCATTAATCTAACGGGCAGACGGGAGACCTTGACAGTTGAAAAGGATGCCATTAAGTATTATTGATCATCAGTCTCTATAGAGAGTGAGTGGATAAGTTTGTCCTATTCACGATGACACCTTATCGGAATTTGGCACCTATATGATAAAACCAATGCTATCAAAATGACACTTAGGCCAATTTCTATGAATCTCGGAAGCGATGGTTCAAAAGAATTTTTTGTTGAGGGGGGAGCTAATATCTTCGTCTGGTATGCTGGTTAGATATACTCAATGAACCAGTCATCATGGTCATGCCAGCGGTTTTACTTTTCTTTTCTTATCTTTCTTATGCTCTTTTCTTACGGTTCTTTGTTTCCCACTTTTTAAGATCTAACTTGTTGCAAACATGTTAATGTTTGAATGGAGAGCCTATCTAAAAAGTTATTTGTATTTTGTTTAATAACGGCGTGTCTTTTGGTGAATTCAAATATTATTATTGGTTATTATATATATCATTATTTTCTTTACCTCGTATTCATTTAAAAGAGAAGCTATTCTTGTGTAGAAAATACAGCTTAACATTCTTTTGATTGCATTTTGACTTCTGGATTGTCAGTTTTATGAGTCCTCTGCAAAACAGAAAACAAACAAACAAACAAACAAATTCGCCTGGGCTATCAACTTGATATCTGATAGCTAAATACGCCATGCGGAATGACAACCTGGCTAATTCAGACTAAACTACCTTCTATTTGGCCTGTGGTTTTTTTAATCTACTGAATATTCTCCCTTGTATTGGAAATTCTTACATAAAATGCCATGAATGCGGAGACACTGGCAGAAAAAATATGGAATCGATCTAGGTGCGGGAAATACCGCTGCCATGTAAGGCATGCAGGAGAGATGAGAGATGAAGGATGAGCAGGAGAGGTAGATAGATAGATAGATAGATAGATAGATAGAGAGAGAGAGAAATAGATAGATAGATAGAGAGATAGATAGAGAGAGAGAGAGAGAGGGGGGGCGGGGGGGGCGAGGAGAGACGAAGGGAGTGGCGATGGGCTTGATGGGGGATTGGTGAGCGAAATAAATTAATCATGTTGACAGTACATTGGTATTATACGACACTGTGTGATCGTGTTATGCGCCATGCATGAGGGGACAATTTGATAACTTTTGTGGTAATTACAAGAAGCTGAGGCGATGCATATCACAGTCCACTAGCGACATGTTCATCTGATAAATATATAACTAATTCCATAATGTATCAGGAATCTTTCAAACGATCCGACGATGACATGATCTACACGTATAGGTTTGACATTTTTAAAGTCACGTTCAGTCATCCATCTATTGCAAAGTAATTACCATTAAGATATAGCTTGTATGTCTGCATTTTTTAATCTACAAAATATGCTAGCTCCCTTGCCCCGGATGGATAACATTTTCTATCAGATAGTCTTTCGGTCCTACGAAATGCCTCATTTTGTTGATTAGCTTTCGGCGTATCATAAAAATAGTCATCAGTGTTCCATTCCATTGGTTTTAAAATGATAAATGTAATAATTGCGACATTTTATTTTATTTTTTTTTATTTTTCATTCTTGCACGACAAGAAATGTCTCACAAGAACGAACGAAACTTCATCGTACAAAACTTTGCTCGAAATAATGACACCCTGTCGGCATGAACTCAAAAGCGACTCTCGTTGGACATTTCTTCCTTGCATGCATGCATTATATGCAAAAGTGAAAACAATCACGGTTAGTCATTGTAAAATAGATATAATTGGGACAACGCAAATTCCACAGGATAAGGGCGTTGTGTGGTTTCAGGTTGACGAGGATGTTTAATGAAAGGAATTGCGGAATTGCTTTCTTATTTTGTGACACTCCTAGGGACTACCTTAACTAATATTTTGGAGGGGGAAAGGGGGGGGGGGTGGGAGCAAGATGAATGCGACACAGTCCCGGTTCACAATTTCTCTTGGGAAATGAATAGATTATCAAGGCAGCCCCCCCCCCCCCATTTCAATAACGCTGTAGTACCTTGGCTGTTTTTCTTATATATATTTTGTTCGATCTGTATTTTATTCGGATATATATTTAAAAAAAAAAAAAAACTGTCATTTTTCAACGTAAACAACTGAATTGTGTCACGGGAAATTAGAAAAGGGATGCCAGGAACAAAATACGAAGATCACCCTTTAATAAGATTTTAATCCATTTACAATGAGTAATTCGAAATAATATCAAGATACCAGAGACAAAAATCAATGAGCACCATCCGTTCTATCATCAAAAGCAGTCAATGGCTTCGGGTATTATACAGTTGAAGAAAGAGTTAATGCCGTCCTTCGCATTTTCTGATTGTGATGGGCTATTCATTTCTAGATCGTAGGAAAGCTCTTCCAAGTAAAAACCCTATGAATTAATGAAAGCATACTGGAAAACAGGGATCCAACTTCAAAATAGCCAATGCCTCCTATCTTAGTTAAATTCTACTATTACTTCTACTACTATTCTGCTGCTACTATACTGCTGCTGCTGGTGGTGCTGCTGCCACTACTATTACTACTAAATGCTACTGCAACTACTACTACCACTTCTACTTCTACCATGACTACTACTACAACTACTACTACTACTACTACTACTACTACTACTACTACTACTACTACTACTACTACTACTACGACTACTACTACTACTACTACGACTACTACAGCCACTACTTCTACCACTACTGATGCTACTACCACTACTACTACTACTACCACTACTACTACTACCACTACTACTACTACTACTACCACCACTACTACTACTACCACGACTACTACTACCACTACTACTACTACTACTACTACTACTACTACTACTACTACTACTACTACTACTACTACTACCACTACTACTACCACTACCACTACCACTACCACTACTACTACTACTACTACTACTACTACTACTACTACTACTACTACTACTACTACTTCTACTACTTCTACTACTACTACTACTACTACTACTACTACTACTACTACTACTACTACTACTACTACTACTACTACTACTTCCACTACTACTACTAACAATAACTATGATGATAATGATAATTATGATAATAATGCTAACAATTATCATTATAACAAGGAAAATATGAAGAATAATGATAATGATGATAAAGACCGAAATGAAAATGATGAAAAATCAGATTAATATTGTCCATAACAAAAATGAAATCATGTTTTAAACCAGATATAAAAAATGAAGATAGAAGGCACAGTATTGCCCTTGGGCATTTATATCTTTTACGCATAAACTGCTCATCACACAACATGACGTTACACACAGACTGGTCATGGCGTATTTCATCATCGTATCTAAGTATTAATACATGTCTTTAAACAGGCGTATTGATGATAATGACTGATCTAAGCTATAATATATACACAAGGCCTGATGTTCAGCACCATCAATGATGACCATGATAGGACGTGATTATCCTTAACATGCTGAAGGTGAACATCTTCCACACCTGCCTGCCTTGATACAGCGTTAATTAACCCGTTAACCACTGAATTGTTGAATTCCCATAGACTTTGTACGGGGGCCATCTGGTTCCAGTAGCCAACAGGTTAAGCTCATGCCTGTGAATGCTTAACCATCTATCTCAAGCATACATCACATTGCCATAATAGTTAAAAGGATCCGGTAACTTTGTGGAGGCTTGATTTGATAATTATTAAATCTCGATGTCTGTGTTGTGCATAATAAAGATTTTAGAAGGATAAGTAAACAACCAGGAATATAAAGGTTTTGAAATATAAGTTGTTATTATCAACATATCTGTCACTGAATTCCGCCATTTGCAAAACCAACGTGGTTGTGCTTTTGTGTAACACTGCAGTAAATGGGGTAAAAAAAAGGTCTGGCATTCCGGTCACTTGTATATTTTCACTTTTTGTGAAGCACATGATGATGCTTTTGAAGTGCATTTTCCAGGGCTTCATATTTACACAATATTCCTTACACTGATAGCATGTATAGGGCCATGCAGCTCAGATTTTTAAAAATTACTCAATGGCTTTAAGAATTTTATCGATTGTATTAAATCCTGTGAGAAAGGGAAAGAATATCTAAACGGAAACAATTTCACAGAATGAATAGGTCATTACCGATAGTGAAACACTTTGTAATGTTACATAATACATTATGATGTTTAAAACTAAAGGGGAATACCCTAGTAAAAGCAAAAAAAGAAAGAAAGAAAGAAAACAAACAAACAACAACAACAAACAACAAACGAACGAACGAACAAAAAACCAAAACCCAACCGACCAAACAAACAACCACCAGACTGATTTTCATTGAATAACTTAGCCAGATTCATCCTGTTTTATTTGTTGACGAGATGTCTTGACCCCCCCCCCTCCCCTCACACACACACACACACAAAACAAGTTACATGCAGTGTATGACCATCTGACTGAATTCAGGCCTGTTAGATGATCATAACATACGAAAAGGTTGTATTTTCTGTCACATTAGTTCATTTGATTTACTTCCACTGGTTTTTAAATTCTGTTGGACGATTGCACTAAGTTAAACAAAAGGTAAACACCAGTTACCGTATACCTAGTTTACATTAGGCTTACGATCATCATACGGGGCCCGTATCCTGCCCGAAACCCCCTAACCGTGCGGCCTCCGTGCAGAAGCAGGCGGCGACCGTAAGATTTCCGTACGGAATTCACGGGCTCTGCAGCCTCTACGATTTTGTTTTCGCGAAGAGTTATACAAATGTGAAAAATCGTAACCCCGTAGCCCGTAAACATATCGGAGGTGGCATCGCACACCCGCACGGGCATCGCACGGAACCCTCACGGCTGGACGGTCACCGCGCCTCCTCTGCACTTGCTCCGTACGATTTCCGTGGGGAGGCTGCGGAGACTCGTACAATCTCTGGGCAGCCTCTGTACGGACATCCCACGGCCTGCTGCCCCGATGGCCAATACAAGAAATGGCACGATGACCGTAGATAATGTAAACGCAAACGCCATGGCCCGTAACCACCTACGATGCCCGAAAAATCGCACGGAAAATCGTAGACCAATTGATCGCACGGCACCCGGGGCAAATGTAAACTAGGCAAGACTGTTACGTACAGGCTGCTATGAGGTGTAAGTGGGGATACCATGTTAGTCAATCACTGGCAACTCTCTTCCATTTTTCCAATATCACAAGTAAAAATGTTAACATAAACAATGTTCATTGTTTAAAAAAAATACTCTGAAAGAGTATTACCATGCTTGGCCATGGTTTAGCATCACAATTTCCTTCGTAATGTTTCATGGTAGGCTATAGTCTCTGTATTTTGCCCCAAGCTTACTACGAAAAGATGGTCTAATAAAATACTCTCAAAATGATACTCTAAAGACCGTTCATGTAACATACATCTACATGTACATTTACATTCTAATTTGTAAGTTAGGAAAAGTTTAAAAAATGTTGCCCTATTTATTGACTCACAAGGTAGAAAATATTGATGTTTTTACGGTAACCTCCAGAAAACAACGCATAAGGTCCAGATATGACGTATGAATTTGAATCACTGAAGAGAATATAAAGAAGGCCTGTATGCTCATCTTGCCGCCAGTAAATTATTCAAGTGTACCTAACCAGCTCAAAATGATACCTTTGATTAGGCCTATGTATTTTTTTATTGCACATGGCCACAAAACAAGGTAGGATCGCTCTACCGCAAGGCTTTCGCTTTCAATACAACATTACGATTAAGAGCCATCAGAGTGGGAAGGAGGGGAAAGAGGGAGAGTTAGAAGGGGGTCTCGCTTTGTTGCCCATGAGCATGATTAGTGGCTAATTGACCCGTTAATTAAGAATATGTCCGAGAAAGAGAGAGAGAGAGAGAGAAAAAAAAAGGAGGGCGCTTGGTGGGGATATCATCCGAAAGAGAGAAGAAAAAAAAAAGAGGGTTAAGATGAATACAAAATGAAGATATACATAGAGAGAAAGAAAGAGAGAGAGAAAGAGAGAAAGAAATAAAGAGATAGAGGAGACAGAAAAGAGAGGAGAGAGAAGGAAATATGAAAAGAGAGAGGAGGTAGGGAAGAAATGAGAGAGAAGGAGAGATAGAGAGAGACAGAGACAGAGAGGGAGGAAGGGGGGGGGGGGGGGGGGGTTAGAGACCCCTACGCATATTAGTCCATGAGTCAACCCTGAAGCTTGTCCTAATGACAGTCTCTCTTCTTGCTTGGATACCACAACCCCATAGATATCTATTTACCCAGAACAATCAAATTGATGTTCTCAGTCGCCTAATACCACTTGTCAGTTTCAATAGCTCTTGGTGTCTTCTTCTCTGATGCTATCTCCTAATCCATATAGGAAGAGGTTGAAGACAATCCAAAACCACAGCAGCGTTATAGGATCTTGATTTCTGAATTTCTTTCTTTATCCATCTAGTCAAGTCAGCTTATTTCACATCTCTAAGAAAGTATAACCCAGAGATAAATCCAGTCATGAATAATAAGATATGAATGATGTGAGCAACAGGAAGAAGAGAAACAAAACATAGTAAAAACAAATCTGTATAGTCATATTTGACTGTTCTTGTAAAAATTGATACAATTCTAGTGAAAATGACTAGACTCTACTAAAATAATTTGAAAACCTCACCGGATCATTAGGGCACCAACACTCACTTGCCGCGATTCTAGTGAAATTGACTAGAATTCTAGTAAAAGTTTTGTTCATGTTTTACTAGAATTTTGGTCATTTTCACGAGAAGCTAGTCAGTACTATGCACTGTTCTCCCAGAGGGGCCCTGCAAGAATATTAATACCCTGGCTTTAGCTCGAGCAACCGTAGCGCTTCGTGCATGCAAGGAATAAATCCTACCAGGTACCCATTTACTACACCTGGGTCGAGTGTGGCAAATGTAGATAAATGTCTTGCCAAAGGACATTACACATGCCACTCTATAAATTAAAAAAAAAACACTAAAAACTATAGCAGGCAAAGAAGTTTATGTCTTAAAGGATAATAGCCTCGCTTCAAACCGTTCAGGTTATTTTCTCTCCATCTATCAAAAATGAAAATATGAAATTACGTAATTCACCTCTCATGGAAATGAGAATGGAATGTCTTTGATTTCGCTTCCAACAAGAACTTTGACTTATCTTCCAGCTTTTCACCACTCCGTTCTTTCCAATCTGAATCCATTAAGTATCGATATAAATCATATTAACACCACGATAATCTGATATATACCTTTTGAAGAATTTGATTAATGAGTGATTGTGTCCTTGATGGTGATTGTTGGCCTTACACATCATAGGCTAATTTCATGAACGCACAACATTTTTTCTCCAAGTCGTGTTAAATCATGTTAATATATGCAGTGAACTGTGTATGTTTCAAACCACTCTGGACTAGCATGCAACCTTTCTCATTGCATTCAGTATATCAATTTTCAGTCAGGATAAAAAGTATGTGGAAATTTTTTTAAAGGAAAAACTAACCCCTTGCGACGAATCAATTTTAATGAAAACAGGGGATGGATAGAAGCAATTCCAAAAAAGTTAGATTAAAATCGGTTACGAAATGAAAAAAAAAAAGTTAAGAAAGTTTGAAGTCTTGATTAACTTTCTAGGCGATCCTCAAATTGGCAATTTAGCGTCAGAATGGCATTTTTGTGGACAACTCTCCGTATATATCCAAAATTTCAGATTTTCACCATTATCTCGCAAGGTGCAGCTTGTCTCTGCATATGTTGTGTCCAATACATTTTCCCATGGTATATCTTGTGCTAAGAAAAAGACTAGCTGCACCTTGAGCATGTTGAGGGATAATGGACAAAAATATGAAAGGATATTGCCAATTTGAGAAACGCCATAGAAAGTAAATCGATACTTCAAACTTTCGTAACATTCTAATTTCTTAACCGATTTTGATCTAACAGTACTTTTTTTTTTATTGCTTCTCTATCCTCTCTTTTCATTAAAATCAACTTGTCTCCAGGTTTCCCACTCTTCTTTAAATGCTTTCATTTTTCACTATCAGTATGAAATAAAACTTGGCAATCTATTTTAATTATATAATGTGTAATGGGATGATCTCTTATAACCATCCTATCAACGCTATGGCTGGTTCGTTCTTGGAGGAGCCATAACTTCCTTATTATGCTTATAGGAAATTTAACTGTTCGAATGCAGCTCCTCGAAATGGGTACATTTCTGCGAAAACATATATTTAATCCCTTGACTACTGAATTCAATTTTTCAATCCCATAGACTTAATACAAGAGGCACCCGGTTCCAGTAGCACACCGGTTAAGAAAACAAAATAACCAGAAATGCTTTGGTATCTGATGCCCTTGGAAGAACAACTGAAAGACAAAGAGAGATTGAGTAATAAAAAAAGAAAGAAAGAATGAAAGAGAGAATATCATGTACGTCTTTGTAAGATTGTGGAGATACACAATACGCCTATATTTACTTTTTAGTGAACGACATATCACTGGTCGAATGACACACAATACGCCATGTTGTGGAAGTTATTCAAGGAAAAGTTAGGTTGACTTAAAATACATGTATTTCCTGCCGTCGATTCTCCCAGTAGGTCGGCAGGCTCATTATACATTTTTTCAGCTTTATTATTCTTGTTTTATTTCCAATTTTTTTTTAGATAAAACTTAAAACATTAGGTTAATGATGTAGTTAATTCCTTCAGATCAGACAATTTGCACGGATTCATTAGATTTCTGACCATGGTCCGAATATAATCTCTGTATTTCCCTCCGCCTTGTCATAGACCGCAAATACACAGGCCCCCGCACGCACACTATTAAAATCCCAAACGCACACACACTATGTGTGCCCAAGATACACGCGCGCTGATAGCAGTATTTACACAGACCGTGTCGTTGTGTGGCGATCTGTCCGTAAATCTATACTGTCCTGAAAGTCGTGGACAGCGAAAAGGAAATAACCCCGCCTGGTATGCTAAGTGCTGAATGGCTTAATTGGCCCTGTATACCTATACATTTTGACGATCTTTTTTTGCGGAATTGGGATCATCAATAATTGACTATTCAGAAAAAAAAGGTGACTGCCTCGTTGGGTTTTGGGAAATAAACATCAGTGCTTGAATTGTTTACTCCATTCGCATGCTTACCTGTCCGTATTTGTTATAGACCTCAGGCTTGCGGCTAAAAGCTCCTAACTGCGATGTATGGTCTATGAAATGATTCCCTGCAGCTAGTTTTGATCTCGGAACATTGCATGTAAATATAAATCCAAGGATCGCTTATTTTGGCTTATCCGAATTGTTCTCTTACTTTTCAGAAACCTGGAGTTTTTTATTCTGAGAGACAGAGTAGTTCAATCTCTTTACGTCTAGTAAATCCACTCCAGATATCAGTACCGGATTTAATCTGCAGTCAACAGTTTGCCAGGTATGTATTTGTTTACATTATACTTCAAATAACACAAAGATGTCCACATTTTGCATTTGATACTGAGCTATGAATTTTCGACCTACTTCTTTTCTTTTCCCTTTTTAGGTAGTTTTTATTTTTATTGACATGCTTGGATCTGCCAAGTAGAGTTAGAAAGAAATTTCAGTTTTCATCTTAGGATAAATTGCCGCCTGTCATTTACATTTTGATTTCCTTAAATCCTTATTTATATCACACTCTAAAACCTAAAATGTTGAATCACCATTTAAAAGGGCCATGAAGAGACTACATTTACAAAATGCTAGATAAACACCATAAAATGTGCTGGGGATTTCAAATTTTGTAGTGTTGTAGTGCCCTTTTAAATTGTGATTTAACATTCTAGTTTTTAGGGCTTAGTAATTGATATTGTGCACCATATTATTTTGAGGCAGACTGAATTATCGTACAAGAAATATACACAAAAAGTATCATTTTAACAGCTCATACCAATGACAGAATAATTCATCTAAGCAGGAAAAGCCAGATTTATTCCTGTCTGACATAATCCTTTTCATTCAACGGCAGCGTTTTGTAAATCTTAGGACATAATTTCCGCATTTAGCATAGCACACAATCAAGTTTTAGTGATCAGTTGTGATATGAAATTATTTGATAAACCTCATGGTCATTGATGCATTTAGAGACTACGGGGAATTCAATTAGTTATAACCTTATACAATCTGAATGTGTGTCCATTCATCGAGCGACCGAAGCTATTCTGGTTAATCGCATAGTCCACGTGCCTTGGGAATCCATTTAAGAAATATGTCGTGCAGTGTTTCAATGTCACATTTGAGTAATGATTTTGGTCATTTTCTGCCATTTTCCATCAGTTTTACATTTCTCCTATGAAAGCACTGGTTTCTTATCATACTTATCATGCTTATTTGCTTATTGGCTCTCCTTATAGGCACTACAATGGAAACATTCTTGCTTCCTCCTTTCCTCTGTTCTTTATCTCTTAGATTAAAATGAAGGAAACAAAAATGAAATAAAATACTTTATTTTCCTCCAGAGCAGGAAGAAATATATTTGTTGAATTACCAGCTGTTTTTTGCAATTCAGTTCCGCTTATGGCAAAATTCATCTAAAACAACGTATTTCGTAGAAAAAAAAATATCTGTATAATTGTGCTATACCTCAAGGATTGGAAATACTGTTGTGATTAAAGCTGCCGTTTCACACTGTTAGAACAGTTGTTTAAAAATCATCAGGTTGTTTAAGTTATGAACCTACTAACTGTTGTTTAAAATTTTTGCATGTAAAATATATGGGGATCTTTTTAAACAGCTGTGGGTAGGTTCATATATTAAACACCCTAATGATTTTTGAACAACTCTTCTTACAGAGCAATATTACAAAAGTAATGAGGATATCATGTATTCGCAAAAAGAGTATACAATCAATTCACCCTTACTTGCACGTATAAGACTTGAAGTTCTCTTGCAAGAGTAGTTTATAGATGAACAAAAGAGACGGTAAGAGCGCCAAGAGAAAAATAGCGTGCGAAACAGAAAGGAGAGAGAGAGAGAGAGAGAGAGAGAGAGAGAGAGCATGTAAAATTATAAATAATCCACACTGATCAAGTATGATAAATATTCTATGATCTTTAGAGAAAGTAGTATTTACATGATTCAATTCCTAAGTATGCTTGCAGTGACGCAGACCAATTAGAGAACTGACGTGCATGTAGGTGAATGCCAAGTTGTACGGGTTCTTCTAGTTCAAATTTTAAGGATTTTCTCGTCTCTGATGTTTCTCATGGAAAACAACATGCAAAAAAATGTTCTAGCTTGATAGAATATAAGGAGAAATAACCTTTATTGAATATTCTTTTTCTTAGATATATTTGTCGTATAAAAAAACTGTTATTATAGTTATGAACAGTATAGATGCAAACCGTATAGTGTAATGCTCATGATACTGAAACCGTTAAAATGAAAGCATGATATTTAAATGTATAAACTGCAAGTCTTCCTGACTATGGGTTTCTTACGGTATAATATTTGTATTTCTATCATTCATATCTTTTGGTCAGATTTGTAATGGAGAATGTGTACAATTAAAGCAAGAGAGCTTCATGGAATAGATATGTGCTGTCATGCATCTCACGTGTATTTTGATTAGATTCACCTTAAAATCACACTAGCAACGTCATAGAATTTACGGCAAGTTATTTATGAAATGTTTCATAAAATCTGTATTGGTTGTACGCTTACTAAAGGAAAATGCGCAATTGTGAACCTTTGCAATGGATGCAGTGCCCTTTATATTTATCTTTCATCTTTCATCCATCTTTTATCGCGAATGTACTTTACATAATTATAATTTTAATAATATTCGTAAAATTTGCTAGAATTAAAAGACGGATGTGAATAAGTGAGGATTCTTGATTGACAGAATGATATCATTAGATCGCTACGCTTGCCTTTTAGCAAGAACGTAAGGGAAGACGAATATAAAATATACATTAAAAGTAATTATGCGAATAGCGAGTCAGATACCATGGGATTGCGCATTAGCTAAACATGCCGAATATCAAGTACAAAATTACTTGTGTGCCTACTGTGGTTAATTTTATGTCGTTTTCAGTTAGCATTCCACTGAATTTCACTGTGTGTTTGACTTAACCGTTTATCATCTAGTTTAATTCAGAACAATTTCCTATGGAATAGATATAGGAATAAACAAACCGAAAGACTGGAAAATATCATTTCGCTGACTCACATCTAATACCAGTAATATTGTTTGACAATCTGCCTCGATTTTGAGGCATTCCTGCTGCAATCTCCTATGCACGTAAATTACTCCAGGAGAACTGATGCGGTTGCCTACTGGAACTGGGTATTCCCTATATTAAATCTACAGAAGTGAAAATCTTTAGTACTCAACTGGTTACTAGTATCCCATTCGTAAAGGGGTGTCCACATTTTGCGGTTTAGGCGGCGTTTAGCCCAATAAATTTTGGTACAGAGTTCTAAAGAGACATAACAAAGAAAGGGACAGAAAAGGCTAAAAACTTTGCATACATTTTACCCATTTTGTTGCATCAGTATTTATCGTACATTCTGCCATAATTTAAATGAGGTTATGGGAAATACAGTCTAAATTGTTGAAAAATAAAAAAAATCCCATTTTATTATTATTATTATTGTTGGTTTGGCGTCACCTGTGCCTGGGAGGTGAAAAGCGAACTGAATCACTGTAACCCTCAGGTCTCTCCTCCCGATATCACTGATTAGGGGTGTGCAGATGGACCACATACACCGGGGTTTCCCCTTACTCTTATACGAATAGTGCAGTGGGATCTTTAACGTGCAAAGGTGGTGAATCTCCTTTACACGGGACCTCCATTAACGTCCTATATCCGAGGGACGGAGTGTTTTCTGCTGTAGCATAGCGTGCGTCTATGAAACAGGGGAGGGGCACGATAACACACAACGTAGGCTTCACTCATCCGCCTGGGTTGGACTCGAACCCACCATCATTGGTTCGACAGGCAGACGCTTTACCGACTGAGCCAACTCGCTCCCATTTGGCTCTGCCTGCATGTTCAAGGCATTAGTAAAGTCACGCGTGACTTTGCGAAAAGGTTTGTGAAACAGGGCCCCGTTTCAAAAATCATCAGTAACACCTGCCAGTTTTCTATGACAAATTTGCTCTCAGCCAATCAGATGCAAGGATTTCAGTACTATATTTATCCTCTAAACTTTGACATATTTTCATGACCACATCCATTTTTGTAATGGAGTAATGGTCGATTAAAAATGTAAAGTCTCTTGGGCATAATGCCATCGGCACTGTAAGCGTTAAAATGTGAAGTTCCTTATCATGATTGCCTGTTTATGATGAAACTACATAAATTTGTTCAAAGTTTGCTGAATAACTTGTGCCATATACCGAAATCCTGTTTCTGATCTCGTTTAAGATAAAGTTCTGACGTTTTATGATACCAATGATTGAAATTCTTTCCGAAATATCACGACGCAGTTCTTAATAAACTATCACGGCGCTGCCATTTTGTGGCAGGTTTAGTTCATGTAATAGATACCCATATAATATCAATGATATGAAAAATATTCATTGTCAGAACTATTGCTCTTGCGTTGAGTGTTAGATTTGATATACCCGTAATATTTCTTCACGTCACCTTTTGGTATTCACGCCCTAGGAGTGGTTTTCTCAACACTTGTTTTCCCGGGGAGCGAAGAGAACGTAAATATCTCTCTCGGTCAGATAAATACCATCATGACACGGTCTATGCAAACACATTGAGAACGTGTTTCAAAACTGTCATCAAAATTCAACAGGTATGTTTTTTACCCAGGGCCAACAACCCCTCCACAAATATGCGGACTAAACTCGACACAATAAACTTGAGAAATACCGCCTCGCGCACTTTGTTTAGCAACCTTCGCTGTAAAATCAAAGTTCGAGGTGTGGAGAAAAAGAAATGATGCCTATGGAATGGAACTGAATAGGCAGATTTTCTGCCTCATGGAATCATTAGAGATCTGAGTGTTGAATATGACTGATTATTTGTTGAAAGCATCCCTTTAGAAACCATGATGCGAAAGCTGATCTGTTCTTGTAAGCTGCGTAGCATGATTAATCGATATTTAAATCATGCATCATTCAGTCGACGCATGCCTTTATTTCGATATATCCATTTGTGTGATGTCATAATGGATCATATCCTTTATACATGAATACGCGTACTGAAAAGGTTCGACGGATTCTATTGTATTCGAACACTATGCCTGGTATGAAGCGTGTAAATGGGCTTTGTCTGCAATTTGTCAAAAAACACCTAATTCACCTGTATAACCTTGTTTTCGGTCTCCCATAAAAACATCGTAGATCTTTTCTTCCATTTACCTGTTTACCTTCGTGATACTGAAACAGAGTATAGGATCACGGATATATGACGAATAGGGCCCTATCCATCATTAGGCATTGTATGCAAACTCTGAACAACCTTGCCATGTAAGCAAAGAAGTAAGTTGATAAAGAGTAGTTCCTTGAGTATGTCTCTTCTGCTTTCATTTATTTCCGGTAATACCTTCTCGTCAGAAGTCTCACATTATAACAAAGTCTTTTTCTCACACTGCAACAAAAAGACGAAGAATTCCTTTGTCTTGGTCTTACTAAGTGGTGACTCTGAGGCGGGGGTTAATGTTCAGATGAGACAATCATGTTTATCATAAAATGAGGAACAGTGGCTATAATATATGATAATTAATGACAGATATGAAGAAATATTTATAGACATATATAGAAATAGAGATTGAGACAGACATACAGATAGACAGGCAGATAGATTGATAGATAGACAGAGTAGAGTAGAGAGAGAGAGAGAGAGAGAGAGAGAGAGAGTTCAAGTTTAGGTTTTATTTCCAATATAACACAAGACATAAAAATATATATATATATATTTTTCGAACAAAAATATCATGAATTAAAATTCTTTTTTTTTCCACTCTTTTTTTTTAAACATCAGAACAAAATAAATGTCTGCTTGACACAGTGTATTAAAAAAAAGGGGGAGGAATTACTAGTGGAAAAGAGAAATCCACAATAAAGCAATGCTTGTAATTAATACGTGGATTCCTCAAGAAAAGAAAAGGGAAAGTAAAGAAAGGAAAACAGAAAAGAAAACAGAAAAGGCTATGATACAGAGCTAGGTAAAACAGCAGTATATATTATAGTTGCAGGTTCAGTCACACAGCGAGGACTCCGCCAGATGAAGGATGCGTTGCGCATTAGAGACAAGATGAGAAGGGAAAGGACAATAGGAAAATGACAAGATAAGACAAGATAAGATAAGATAAGACAAGACAAGACGAAAGAAGGACAAGACAAGAAAAGACAAGACAAACAGACAGAAAACATAAGGGGAAGAAGGAGAAAATAGCAAGAAATTAAGAAGAAAATAAGAAGAAAAAGAAACGGGAGATGGGAGATGGGCTGCCACAGACCATGATATGACCGACAACCAGACTCATATTTAAAAAGAATAGAGAGGTAGGAAGTTCGTGAGTATAGGATGGTGCGAGAGAGAGAGAGAGAGAGAGAGAGAGAGAGAGAGAGAGAGAGAGAGAGAGGGGGGGGGGGGAGAAAGAGAGAGCTGAACGGTGAAAGATCATTATAGGATAACAAAAGCAAACCAATAGGAGATCAAGATTATTAATAAATAAATTAATTCGATTTTTTTCGATTTTATTCAATTTTATGGCACAGTTAGGTCCATGGGATTAAATGATGCGTTATTCGATGACATGGTTTAATAAACCTGTCTAACTTCAATTTAAAAAAAAAACTAGGCCAGGTTGGCCACTACCTCCTCTTGTTATTTGAAATGTTATTGTCTCCGATGATTAACTGATTGATGGAATGATTGATGCAAACTTTATTTCATTTCCAAGATTCCATATTCAGAAACATAATTTTCAAAATATAAAATCATAAAACGAAATGGGAACCTATCCTACCATGGTTATATCGTCAATTTACAAATAATATGGAACGGTGACGCATTAAAATCACAAGCTGTGATACGGTCTATGTCATGGAAGGGTTATTGTATAATACAAACAAACAGACTAATAAACAAACAAACAAAAAGAAGCAGGCATGGCAGATCTGCAATTCCAATGTATTCTTTATTGTTCCATACGTTACAAAGCATTGTCGAGTTCTAGTGAAAATGAGCCATCGATAGTGTAGTATTTCATCTGACCATTGGCATGATTGGTCTACTACGGCCGTCATCTGAGAACTTTTATAAGATAATGTGCGATATTCAGTGTGTAACGCAGTTTTTCACAATTATACTTGCCTCCACACCCCCAATTTGAGAGAAACTTCTTAGTAAAGCATTCTTCATGACCCCAACCCACAAACACAAGAGCAAAAACAACAGCAACAGACCAAATCTGGTTGCCGTTGCATAAAACTTGCAATTATAGTAACTTTGCCATCAATGGTAACTTGCATGGAATACTGGATCAGTGGATTTTAATTGGCTGTTGAGCAACGTTACCATGGTATTTACCATTGATGGAAAAGTTACTATAATAGCAAGTCTTTATGCAACGGCACCCTGAACTTCTAGGGCCATCCGGTGGGTACGTTCCTCAGAAAAGTAAGATATAAACAAAGAGACAAAAGGAGAAATAAAAAAAAAAAAAAAAAAGAGGGAGTGTTTTCTTTTTAAATAATCAGTCATAATACAGGTGTTGGTAAACCCTGGTGTCTTCAGAATGTCAGCAGTAATGATTTATATTGTATATTAATGTACTAGTATATACTCCTCGAAAAACGCATTAGTATGATTGCAAATGAATTAGATGGATATCGGAAGGGACATAGGCCACAGACAGAACAAACAGGACAATGTTTGTATCGTGATCGTGGTCCGTGATGAGATGTAATGTAGCCATGCAAACATGGTAAACATGATTAATCGTGGTGAAGGTATCAATCAAATATGATTGGAATGTTATTAGCCTGATCTCACAATGTGAATTATCATTCTGTTAATCTACGAAATACAAACTGACCCTTCGAAGGAAACTATGTTTTATATTATCCCCCAAAGGGGTATTCAAAAATTACTTTTACTTATTACAGATGTGATTATTTCAAATTTTAGTCAAGCTATATTAACCAGTGGAAGAGGATACCATTCACTCGTAACCATAGTAACTACTCTAAACAAGCATGATATTACGCGCACTTTGAATTTAACCAGTAGTCAACAGTTAGACCTTGAGCCTCTTGTTTGCTATTAAAGTCATGACTGACAGCTATTTCAGCATTATTTTCTTTAAAAAGGCCGTTATGATTCCACTACGACCCATGTCTAATTAAAGGAAGTCATGCATTCTGTAGGTGAAGATAAGAGAGGAAGAGAAGGAGAGAGGGACAGGGGGAAGGAAGCGTGAGGAAAAAAAGAGAAAGGAGAGAGAGAGAATGTGTGTGTGTTTGTGTGTGTGTGAGAGAGAGGAGAGAGAGAGAGAGAGAGAGAGAGGTGAAAGTGGAGAGTGATGGAGACTCAAGGCAAAGGAGGTTTAGATGCATGGAGAATAAAATATCATAATTAGCATATATATACTATGAATTATGACCGTATTAAGTAACCTTTAATGAACCAAGCATTTTAATGAATTAAGTGAATTTGGTTTTATTTAATTTTATGCCATGGTTAGCGCTTTACCAGTACTCCCGATCGTATAGATTCACTTCCTTACATGATTTTCCCCATGAAAATCAAATTCATTATGTCAATTTAGAGAGGAAGTTCCGTTATTAAATTTTACCTCTTTACTTTGATATGACATGTAGAAATGCATAAGTAATAAGAAACAAGTTATAAACCACCCCATGGTGGCAACTATGTTCCGATTGGCGTACTTCCTCCACAATTCTAGACCATTTCTCTATCATATCACACCTAAGTCGCACTTCCCAACCAATTTCACACTGCTCAGCCAACTTGGCACAGCGCAAAACCGACTTCACACCGATTCCAGGCCGAGGGGATTGTGCGCCATTATTAAGGGTAATGTAGCTTTTTTTCAGAGTCTGTTTACAGCCCTGTATATAGGTCCGGACAATAGGTAATTCCCCTGAAAGTTCGTATCAGTGATGATGTAATGTTTGAAAACAAAATCATGTAAAATCATCGTAACATATTCAATCAATATTTTTGATATGTGGAGAACATGGAGAAAGAGAAATCATTCGCACTTCAGATGGGCCCTTCTGGACAGCTGGACTTGGTCTTAATAGTCACATTTTGATAAGAGACAAGAGCTGAAGCGGAGAGCGATATAAAATGGTCAAGCTTCCATTTAGTTGCATTCCAGGCCATTTAAAAGAAAATCGAGCACAAAAGAATGCCTTCATACTTTCAGGAAATAAAGACAAGTGTTTGATCTAGTGATGATGTAAGCTTGAGAGGGCTCATTCTTAACATTGATTTTTGGTTGTTTTGTTGTTGTTGTTTTTTACTTTTATTTTTAACACATGGCCATATGGGAAATAATTGCTGGTCTGTTACCTTATCGGTCAATAGATACTTTCACCATGTTCATGAGCAAGTCTTGTTGCATCGACATCCCAAAGCAAAAGAACAGAATATACACACGTTTGATCTAGATAGAAACACGAGAGTTATGTAAATGAGAGAAACAGGTGAAAAGTGTGACATGGCATGCGATGATTGGATATGCGTGATCGACGATTACCCAATAAACACTTTTGCCTTGTCTCATCTGAGAGTGCATGCGATGAGCAAGGTTTCGAACCCTTTTATTTGTCAAGTGCATTTGCGCCCTCGCATGGTCTACTCACAAACACTTCAGACGAGATCCGTAGGGATTTCTCGTCCCTCTAACGGATCAGTGACCCCGTCTTGTAGTGGTCACTCCAAACCACTGTGTAACTCTTCGCCATTTTCCTTCTCCTCCGCCTCTTTCCCCGCTGTGATCCTCTTGGACCCCTTTTACACCAAGCGGCTGCGGTCGAGCCCCGGCCCGGCCCCGCAATTTTGTGCGTTTACACCGGGACCGCGACCTGTATGTACAGATGTAGATCCTTTTAAAGTTTCGTCGTAGTAGCAAGAGTTTTCCGATTATTTTTATTGCCGTTATAAAACAGCATTAACATGATTGATACACGGCGAATAACCCATTATAGGCGTTAATCATGTAATACATTGTTCGTCCCTAGGGTTCTGGTGAAATGCTGATGGTTGCTGCATATTATGTGTGGAAGAAGGATGAAAGACAATCCACCATCAAAAATCACCGTGATCACCCTCTTTCTCTTGCTCTTCAATTCCCTAACCTCCTTGTCCTGCGTCTTGCCATTTTCTCATTCTCATTCTACCTGCTTCCGTATTCTCGGCTTTGTTCTCATTTCCCGAATTTTCACCCTTCGTGATACATCTCATTACTATGCTAAACCTCTCAACGTTTTCCCTTTCTCTTCTTGCTTTTATTTTCTCATTAATTTGATCTTCCCCATATTCATTTTATTGTTCTTCCTCTCTCTCTCTCTCTCTCTCTCTCTCTCTCTCTCTATCTATCTATCTATCTCTCTCTATCTCTCTCTCTCTCTCTCTCTCTATCTATCTATCTCTCTCTCTATCTCTCTCTCTCTCTCTCTCTCTCTCTCTCTCTCTCTCTATTTCTTCCTCACTTCCACCCTTTTTTTTGGGGGGGGGGGCGGGGGGTCTTACTTTCCCATGTGGCATACCTTGCTCTCTCTTGAATATCTTCTTTGATAACTTGAATGTTTAAACAAAAACTTGATGTTGGGAATTCAGAACAAAGGGAATGGAGGGATGCAGGTAAAGCGAGTGAGAGGAGGAGAGAAAATGGATGGAGAGAGAAAGATGGGGAGAGATAAAAAGAGAGAAAAGGAAAGAAGAGAGAAAGAGAGACAGAGATATAGAGGGATTGTTACAGCCATAATGAGATACATGAAATGTAATTTTCTAGGAGAGATCGATATCACCTGGGTTTAATCAGTAAATTTGGTGGTTACCATGGTCATAGTGGTTTATAAACCAACATCTCTTGGTGTAGTTTACCCAATGATTTTTTGGCAACTTGTCTCCCTCTGGTCGAAAATTTCAAACTGCGTCTGTCGCAAATATGTTTTTTAATCAGGAAATTACCAGAGTGCCGCCACTGTCTTATAATCATCTGCCAATGATGGAGAAATGTAATACTTATGAATTCATTCGTCCACATGTTTATCAGTCTATTCGATATTCTCTCATGAAATTAAATGGACATTTTCGGTGGAACGAAATTATTATCTTAGATTCCTGCCGTGATGTGAAGAAACGATGAGTTTAATAGAATCAAGCATTCATTTTTTGCTATTTCAAGTCGTGGTAGATCTCAAGTATCATGACTTTACAGGGTTATGTGCATTTTTTAATTTTTATTATTATTATTTTTTTTTGCAATACGATGTCTTTTACTATTTGAATGACCATTCTGTATCAGGGAGTATTTAAGAACAGAAGTTGCTCGTTTTTAAGACCCTAAAAACAATGCAAGTTTTCAAATTAAAGGTATTTTGAAATGCTACGTAATGACTATTTCATCATAATGGGCGTTTAGTACGCAATGTGATTTTGTACAATTATAGACTTTCTGACAGGAGACCGTAGCTCACTAAAATTCTTCCGATTCCTCTGCAAAAAGTGAGATAGGAGTTGCTTCCTAGTGTTCTAATATCTTTTTCCCCGTAGTGAATGACATCATTTATTTCGGACTCTCTTCCCAGAACTCGAAGAACTAAATCTAAAATGTTTACTTTTGTTAAAATGATCTTTTCTAAACGCTCCCAACTATCCATTAGTCATGACAAAATTTTCGAATACATTACTCTATCTTCATAATGATATCTTATAACTTAATTCAGCAGTATAAGTGCTATTCCGAGTTAGTATTTAGCGTTATTTGGCGTCACCTACGCCTGGGAGAGGGAAAGACGAACTTTATCACTGTGACCCTCGAGTCTCTCCTCCCTATAACATAATGTATAAGTAATTGGGATGTGCGGGAGTACCACTTCACTGGGGTTTCCTCTACACTTTAACCCATTCGTGACAGGAATTATTTAAAGCCTAATTTGATCAGCTTTTATTCTTCAAATTGGCAACACCAACATTTTTCTTTTATTGCTACATTTTTCTTATAAAACATCATGTATCTGAAATAAATATAAATTGACAGAATGTATGATGAGAAGTCATAAAGTTGCCAATTTGTAGGGGAAAACAGTAATTGTAACATTTTCATCGCATTGCCAATTTAAGGATTTTAATGCTTATTTTCCTTTAAAAAATTTCAGCATCAAACAACAAATATTGATGCAACGAAAATGGGCACAGTAAGTGTAGAATTTCTTGCTCTTTCTGCTCATGTATTTGATATGATTTTTAGGGCTTTGCATCAAAAGTTATTAAACAAAACCACAAAATGTGGACCCTCTGTCACGAATGGGTTAAATAGTGCAAAGGTATAGTGACTCTCCTCTACACGGGGCCTCCATTTAACGTCCTGTCCGAGGGATGGATTATTTTCCGAATACCATATGCATGATGATATGGCTTATAGGGACATCTTCTCCGTTTATGGCATTATCCACGTGTGACACGGAGTTGTTTTTAAATCATTTGCTAGGTGGTTAGTCTTTGACGGATATATTTTCTTACTAAAATACAGTGTTATTCTTTAACATGTTTAAGGTAAGAAAGTTATCTAATAAGATTTTTTTGTGTTGATGAAGTCCTGTTTGGCGCAGACACATTCTGATAATAAAGTTAGAAGCTCCTAACGCGCTTCTGAAAGTGTTCAACATGAATGAGGGTAATTATCCGTATGCATGGAATGTAACTGCCCAACTCTGTGACAGTAACATACCTAGCACGGGTGATTTTTTGCTCAGTTATAAAGGGTGGTCATGACTGAGAAAGGCATATCTCAAGTTGAGCTTAAAGTTTCCCAGATCTAGTCAGACCAACGTGTTGTTAGGCCTTCAGTCTAATAACTCCTTGTGGCGAGACTCGTAATTACCCTCATGTTGTATATACCAGTTTCTTAATACAGAGAAGGGATTAAGAAAATGTATTGCTTCAGCTTACGTAGAAACGTTCATTTAAAAAACTCAGGCAGGACATGCTCATGGTTATAAATTCAAATAACAAATTACTAGTATTCCAAGCACTGCTGATTGGCATAAGCACTGTGTAACAGAAGGTGACGTATTTCCGACAGACGATCAAGATAATTGCTCCAAGTTGCAATGAACCTGGTGTGCTGTTTGTGGTAAGAATTGCCCAGGCTTGTTAGCTTGATTGTTTGGGTGACATCAGTTGCTGTGAGAGCAATACAACTCTGTAAAGTGGTGTAACGTGGATCCAGCTATAAAAGGGGCACCTATTGACTTATGAGAGGATTTAAATTTTGGAATAAATGTGAACGACAAATGGCCACCTTGCTCTTATCTGTCTTCATGGTCTTTCTCTTGTCTGTATTTTCGTTACTGTGCTACTGCTACTATTCTACTACTACTATTACTACTACTACTACTACTACTACTACTACTACTACTACTACTACTGCTAATACTACTGCTACTCCTCTTCCTCCTCCTCCTACAATACTACTACTACTACTGCTGCTGCTACTACTACTACTGCTACTACTGCTACTACTGCTACTACTGCTACTACTGCTACTACTGCTACTACTACTACAACTCCTCCTCCTCCTCCTCCTCCTCTTCCTCCTCCTGCAATACTACTACTACTACTACTACTACTACTACTACTACTACTACTGCTGCTGCTGCTGCTGCTGCTGCTGCTACTACTACTACTACTCTTATGCAGTTTATTTCTTTTGGATTTTTTTTTCTTTTGGAATTTTTTTTCTTTTGGATTTGTTTAGGTCTGTTTGTTTTTGTTTTTGTTTTCATTATTATTTCCCCTGTTGCAACATACCTGCCCGCTGCCCGGATGAACTTTTTTCTCTACTACCCATACGTCTCCTGCGTGGAGTTAGGCAGATGTAGTCTAAATGTCTTGAGAAAAACAAAACAAAACAAAATAACAAACATTAATGTTATGAGAGGGATAAACTCCTTAGAATGTGAACCACAGTCCTGTCCATTCACCACTGCATAGCAGTGATGGATGTCGGCGCCCCCCAGCGCCCCTGTGATCGCTACGCGCCGCCTCCACAATGGGAAGGACACGAAACGTGACAAATACCGCGGTCCATTCCCATCAATGATCACACCTTGTGACAAATCAACGTGTCAATTTTCTCTCCTCTTCTAAGGTCTATGTATCGCTTTGTGAGAAGTCAACCACTCAGTGGATGCGATGAGATATTGGTGTACCATCACTACTAAATGTCGCTTAAAGGTACAAATTCTATGCTCTTCTCTTGCAAGAAGACCTGTGTGATGTAACATACATCATTCAGCAGCAAATTATGTTTTGCAGCTAGTGCGCTAAGGTCTCTTTAGAAGGAGTCTGGTCACAGAAAGAAAAAGTAAATACCTCTTAAACATGCACTTTGCATGCTGTATACTTTGGGCTAATGGTCTATGTATCGGTTTATTTTAAATGTGGTCGTTCACTTAATGAATTCAGTGAGAAATGCTTGTACAAACAATAGTGCTCTGAAGGTAAAAACTTGATGCTGTCATGCTTCGAAATGTTTCGCATTTGGGGGGATTCCGGGTTTTATAATCATTCAGTGGAAAATATCTTTAAAAGGCTTCTCCTTTTTGCTGTACATTTAGGCATATTAGTTTATGTATCGCTTTGTTTTAAAGGTGCATGGTCATTCACTTAATGAATTCAATGAGAAATGTCATGATATATATGTATGTGTATGTATATACATGTATATGGAAGTTGTCTCTTGTCTGGTGGGATAAGAGAGTATATTTGTATTTAGAATGAATAAAGTGACATTCTATAGATTTACGATACAATCATCTGTGATCCATGTTATTGCACTTGTAAAGAATTGTTTTATTCTCAAATCATACTGCCTATAAAAGAATTATTATTGCAGGTGTTAAAGTGTTGGCCATTTTCCACCATTCTTAAGTGTTTGTTGTCTTTCGGACAGCTTTGTTCTCATGGCTTCTCTGCTGACATGGCTGACGACAATTCGTTTGATTCGAGGCTATATCAGTTTAAATATTAAGCTAAGCCTTTAGGATTCCCATGATATTTGACTGCTCTTACCTGTTGAAGGTCCGCTGACGTTACGATGTAACAAATGAACGTCTCTGTCTTTGCCATCTCATTCGGCCTCTGGAGACCATTTTTTGCAGGAAAATAAAGCGCTATTTTACTTGGCCCTTTTCGCATCCTGTGTAAACTGGTAAAACATATACCCCTAGGAACTTTTTCTACGTGGAAAGGAGGATACATGCACCTGTTTTCATGTCATTTGGAAAACAAAGATTGGTATACCTATACCGTATACCTTGTAATATGATTATAAGAGAAAACATAATGATGTGAAAAGCAATCTTTCACAAGCATAATATTTTCTATTAGTTTTTAGACCCAAAACCATAGTTCGATTAGTTCCTTCATTTGTTTGTTTTGATTTTATCATAATTTTTTACCGGAACTAATAATTTACTGCTTTTACAAGACATCTCTTTTCTGCTCCCATCTCGCACTGCCTGTATTCGCCTAATAAACCATTGCAAATTTTCCGGTTCATAGGTTCACTCAAAAATACATGTCTTTATCGTATTTGAGCAAACATAAATCGGGACATAAAAACCTTCATCAATATTACATTACGCTATCTCAGGCTTGAAATCTGGGATACAGCCGTTCTTGACCGAGAATAAAATAGCTGGATTTGTATTCTTAGGATGGTAAATCGGTATCCATAATTAACTCTGGTCAGTAGCGATTGTCCATTATCGTAGCTGTGGGGGTGTCCTCTATCTTAGGACGAGGTTATAGAGCAATCAGGATACTCCTCTCCTAGGCTTGTTTTTATCGGATGATCATTTTCCATTTATATCCTCGATACACAAGCGTCGATGCGAGAGTAAGTTTGTCAATTAAAGAAGGAAATGAACTGCATTTGATATATTTTATTGGATTGCAAAGTGTTCCCTTGGTGAATTCAAACTTTTGAAATATTCATTTGTTTATCACCGTCCGTGCCTAGCTATATCTAGGACATCTTTATTCCATAATTCCAAGACGCGCAAGGCTTCACGTTGTAAAGGTATGAAGCCAGAAAGTCCACATGAGTGGCTGTGTCCCGTTTGTCAAGAATCATTCAGACAGAAAAGTTTTCATTTAGGATTTTCTAATGTTCTTATAAATGTATAACTGTTAATGATGTCATTCGTTCAGGATTATAAAGCATTTAACCTGTTTAAAGTGTTGACTAGTTGCGGAAAAGTAAAACAAACAAGCAAACAATTTAGCAAGCAAGCAAAACCATACCCTCATGATTGGTTACGAGTTTAAAGTATTTCATAATTTATTTTTAAAAAATAGATTGTTATTAACATTCGAGACGATTTGATTTAAAATAATCTTTAAGAAAGACTTTTTGGTATGAAATCACTTTGTCCGAAGACTCCATTCCCATATCACCATCATGACCATAGGCATGATAGGCTGGTTAGTTGATAATACATCCAGGAACAGGTGTTTGGGAAGTAACTAAAGAATAGCATAACCATGATAACAAAGAAGAGGTTCATGTCATTGTCAAGATTCGACCATGGATCGATAAACTATCAGATGAAAGGAAGGGAATATTACGGGAAAAAAAACCTTCAGGCCAATGTGACAAATAATTCAGCATGTATAGGCTTAGACAAGAAATGTCCCTCGGTACATAGGCTGACGAAAGGCACATCAGGCGACGTGTAATTGATAGATGTAAGGTAGGCAGATGTTTTCTGTTTGCAATTCTAGTTTAATGAGAGGTATCATATAAAAGACAAAGAAGGAAAAAAGATTCAAGTGGGTTTATGTGTTAAAGAGACAAATTACAGACGTCAGGAAAGACATAGAATTCGCAGAATTTTGTCTATTTTAAGACTATTGCCACAACCAACTGACGCTGTGGTGTTACAAATTGCTGTTGTGGTTTTTCATTTGATTGTGTGTTTATTCCTTTTGGTCGAATTTTACATCTTTTCGTGTTCTTTTTCGTTTTGGGCTATAGTTCAAATCATTGTTGCAAAATATCGTTGAATTGCTGTATCGCCGTGAACCTGACTAGATATAAACAAGGAGAGACTTCGTTGTGACCGACCTACTCAGCCTATATCAACCGTTCCTCGTCCAAAAATTCTACCGGCTCTCAAGCTACAGTAATAGGTTGGCCGTTGGAGAAACCATGGATGGAAAAACTAACCTTTCCCAAACACTCCCATGGTCAGTCCTCTCCGAATGTTTATAGATTCAGATTTCATATTAAAGGAACATTTTCTTATCATAATCAAATACAAATAAGACATTTACACTGTCAGGAAAACATGGTGGACTTGTGGAAGGAGGCGCGGTTCCCCAAGAGCGCGTGGCTTCTGCTATTATCACTGTAACAGGACATCATATAAAATATGAATCATGAAATACGCCTATGTAAAATGTGTTTTAAAAATATTTTTAAAAATATCTTTAACATTTATTAGATTAATCCAGATTATAATGATGAATTGGCGCAATCATGTCCTCCAGCACTGTAGAATAAAACTTTTACTCATTGGGTGCTAGGTTCCATTGAGTTAGGTGAGAGGTGTGATGGTCACGTGAATTCCAAACTTAGTCTTTATGCAGAAAGGTCTTTAATCTTCTTGCAAAAAGAGAAGATGAATAAAAAATTCCTTCTCTGTTTCTCGCTCACTCTCTCTCTCTCCCTCTCTCTCTCACGCACACCCACAAAAGTTATGTGTGATAAATTTACATGAAACGTGTTGATAAATCATTTGTAATATTCAGGGTGTTGTTGGAGCAAAAAGGTAACGTCCACCACATTTATTCAAAAAAATGAAAAATAAACCTCAAAGCCCCCAAAATTCTTGAGCTTTAGGAACATGTGTGATTTGAGACTCTTTATGTAAACAAGAACGTTTCAAGAGTACTTGTGTCATAGTTATATTGTTATATCAAACCGAGTCACAGTTATGTAAACAAGAACGTTTCAAGAGTACTTGTGTCATAGTTCTATTGTTATATCAAACCGAGTCAGAGTATGGAATGTGTTACGTAACAGCCTCCTTCTACGACGTAATGACAGAATTGTACACACTGCCACACAGGTGAGTGATTAAAAGTACGATGAGAGGTTGACGACGATGTAACATTTATTACATAATATCACGTGATTAAACGCAGATGGTGAAATTAAGGCATCGAAATCCTTTTCGAGGAGAAGGGGATGATCGAAATATTTTTCTGAAATTTCTAGCACAAACTCACAAACAAGTAACACACACACATAATACCCACACCCACAAACACCCACGCACATACTTTTCGGGACTTCTTATCCTATCTGCGTTTTTGATAGCTTTTCAAATGAAAATTTTACCGTCGTTTATGATATAGATTCATAAAAAGTTCAGCTGTTAATTGATCAAAATACTATTTCTTCTTTGAAAGGTGGGAGGGGTCACCCTCTCTATAAACAGAGAGGGGAATTTAACTCCCATGACCATCGGGATTTACGCCAATGAATCAAGGCAAGGTAAACGAAGATAAGAGTTGGTCGAGTGGTCAACTCTGTGACGTCACTTATGATTTGACTCAGGCGGACCCCGCTTCGAAAGTAAAAAAAAAATAATGCATATCTGCTGATGAAAGGCTAAGGCCATGTTTCGATCATTCCCTTTGACTTGAACTTTTGATTCATTATAATCCCCTGACAATAAATTTGATTTAATTGATACATATCTGTACGATGAAGAAAGAGTAGAATGATAATGAATATTAACATTACTCAAAGATTAAAATATGAACGTTTACACATGCACGTCCGCCCGCACCCACAACATTTATTTTCGAGCTTATAGAGAAAGCGGGAAGAAAGGGAGGAAGAGAGACAGAGAGACAGATAGACAGAAAGACAGATAGAGAACGAGAAAGAGAGAGAGAGAGAGAGAGAGGGGGGGGGGGGGGACAAGAGAGAGAGAGAGAGAGAGATCATTGACATGCATATGGTGTAATCAGCCTTAATTACTCAACAGATCCGCCATCACTTGGCCTTTAGTGATATATCTAAATTGTATTAGGGTTATTTTATGAGCTGTCTATTTTGAAGCTAGCCTAATTTGAAAGCGATTGAGGTATTTATGCACAATGACATGTAGATATAGCTAAGCATAGTAATTTAGTGTGACTTAATATTTCACCGAGTTGGCTGATGAAGGCTGTGTTAGGATTATGATTAGGTTTTGTGAGATACTTTTAACATGTTTAATATAGGTTTCCTTTCCAATGAAAATGAGAGAATGCTTTTAATTGGGACATAGTAATTCTTTTGGTGTATGCCGATGCAGTAGGCTTTAGTGTTTTTCGTCATTTCAAAATTGCCGATCCGAAAGAATATGCGCTTTGTCCAATTTATTAACCTGAAAAAAGAAACCCATCCAAAAACATCAGTTGTGCTAATGAATCCGTTATTATGGTAAGATATCGGTTTCCTGGAGGGGGAGCGTGCTATGTACAGAAGGATCAACCCGCGGTGGTGTATTCCAACTATTGACTGCCATTTAAAACCTGATACAATCATGCACTTTTTTTTTAGCATTTCACATTAAATATTGGCTTATAACAAGGTAATTCGCATTTTAGTTCCGTAGTCTGGTAGTTGGGGCGAGTATTAAAATGGTTGTATTTTGGGGTTTATTTCATTTTTCATTTTATTTTATTTTTTACTATTTTTTTAAATATTCGTTTCTCCTTTTACTCTGAAACAAAGAAAACCTTTACCATGTTTACAGATAAAATTTACGAAACATTTTGCAAAGACAAGGAATAACAACCATCAGGGGCGGCACCAGGGTATTTTGAAAGGGGGGGGGGGGTAAGATGACCCATAGGTGAGTTTACGTTTTAAATGAAAAAATATGGGTATTATATAGTTGCCATAACCCTCTTTTTTCCATACTGTTCCTTCTTCTTTTCCTTTTTTTTTCTTTTTTTTCCCCTTTTTTCCTCTTTTTTTTTTCTCTTTTTGGTCTCTTAAAAAATCATATGGGGCGGTCGCCCCTACCCCAAGTAGCGCCGCCCCTGACAACTATCCTGACTAGGGAGATCCTGTCCACATATTTCTGTTGGTTAGTGTTGATGAAGTGGCTCATGTAGATTAGATTTATGATTACCCTGCCCTATTGTAGAGTTTTATGACTCATTTAAGGTCCGTTAAGTTCTCGCTTCATCAAAATCACTGAATAGTTTACTATTTATAGATTGCACAGCTCTGTTTAATTAGTATTTTCTTTGATATCAGCGCCGATCAGAAGTGTTTGTAATTAAGTCAATTTTGTGGCATTACGGTTTGCCGGCGGTAAGACTAGTTCAGCCTACAAGTTGTGTTTGTTATGCATTTTTTTTTATAAAAGTCCCTTTAATATGTTTAAAACCTCGTCTTCGGAAACTTGCTACGTGCATGCCGTCGATGTCAAATTATAAAGGCTACTGATTAGATTATGAAGACAATATTCAGTAACAGCTTTTAAGTGTTATTCCCAATTACAATGGAGCTGTTAATATTTCTATCTAGGTCTCGATCAAAATGACATCGCGAACCTATAGAATCTACCTTGCATTAGCTTGATAATACAATATTGAGATGCACGAGAAAACATAGTACCTGATTGCCGATCTTAGCCTCATGCCTGGTAATAATGCGATCAATCAGTTTTAAGGGAGAATGAAACCCTGGGAAAAATCAATTTTAATGGAAAGAGAGGAAAGAGAGAAGCAATTCTAAAAACGTTTCATCAAAATCGGTTACGAAATGAGAAAGTTATGAAAGTTTGAAAGGTTTAAATTTTCTTTCTATGGCGATTCTCAAATTGGCAACGTTGCTTCAAAATGGCAGGTTTAGAAAGACAACTCTCCATATTATGTTAAGTTCACAAATAGACAAGCAGCATCTTCAGAGACAATGGAGAAAATATGAAATTTTGTTTACGAACCATATTGAGAGTTGTCCTTCTAAACCTGCCATTTTGAGGATCGCCATAATACATGTAATAAGTAAATTGAGACTTTTCAATAGTCAAAAAACTGATGCATTAAAATAAAACATTCGCTATTTGTTATGGTATATAGACCCCGAACGTTAGATTTACTTTTACCACACTTTAGGCCTAGACCCGTGCAAAAATCAAAGATATAGTGCACGATCGTCCGTATTCATGGTTATTAACAAGACTTAAATATGCACGTGGTCCGTGATCTAACCAATCACAGCGCTCTTTATGCATACGCTATTTATTATATTCATGTAAAACATTTTCAATTTTCATCATCCTTTCCCAGTAAAATAAATGTAGATTCAATCTTCTTACGTCAATTGTAAAATTTGTAATATAATGTAATACATTTTCATTTCATTGTTGGTTTTTTTTTTCATTTGATGAATATCACGACACACTTTAGGCGAGTCTTGGCATATTATTTGAAAATGGTCCGCCCATTCTATAAATAATAAGGAAAGTAAAATAATTTTAGAGAGAACTGTCACAGGCAGACGGACCGACAAAGCAAATATACCTATTCATTTTATAAAATCGGTGTTTGTGCATGTACATTTTTATTTCACAAATCAAATATTTGTTTCTCTAATGATAAAAGACGAATAAATGAGGAAGAAAGCGAATGGGCTTATATTAATTTTTTTACTTTACTTTACAATTCAAACTTTAGAACACTTGCAAATAATACGCCTTTAACAGAAGCAATCAAATTATGCTGTATTCTACATTTGAGAACGATTCTTGCTGTCTCCAGTACGTCGAGCCTCCAACTTCTCCCCATATTTCGCAAATATTTGAGAATAGTCTAGAAAGACCCCGCTTATATAATTGTCTGAGAGGATAATGTAATTAGTTTTCCGCCAGTTAGTGTATCTTCTTTTTACAGTCTCCTCTCATCTATCAGCAAAGGCATGCACATATACCATCAAGGTCTCCTTCGTTTAAAGCCCCCATCCCCTGGAACCCCCCCCCCCAAGTTTTAAAACATAAAAAAACGGGAAATATGGGAAGTCGAAAATGAAGCAGTTCGAAATAGAAAGATTGAATTTAAAAATGCAGGGGTCCTGACCAGATACGTATCGTATACCAATCTATAGTAGGAAGCCCCCCCCCCCATTGTTTATTATTATTGTTGTTATTATTAATATTATTACTACTATCATCAGATTATTATTTTATATATAGAAATCTGGGAGCGCCATTCAGTTATAACAATATTGTTCGTAGCATTGCTCTGACAGAAAAGGGATTCTGAACCCTCTTGATCTCCTGCATCGTGGAAAGGTTGGTCATGTTTGCCCAATGTATGTTACCGCTTTCAGAGAACCATATAATGTGAATACTTGAAAATGATTGAGAGGTTCGAGAATTTGTGCCGAAATGCTTTGGTCTCATGGGGGATTCTGTAAGCAAAACTCATTGATAATCAATAGCCGCACTGGATATTAATTGAATGAGTCAATAAGACGGTAATTTATCAAGTCGGGGTGGATATTAAGCGGGTAGATCACAAACTCTCACGTGCTGTCCTTGTAGAATTGTTTCATTGAACTTTATTTCTGCGCCAACACGTTGAAAATCAATAATTTTACGGAAAATATGTATGTTAATATTTTTAAAAACACAAATTTTTCAGACATTAACAATTAAATTCAAAGGAAAATTTGGGAAAATATACAAAAGATTGGGAAAATTAGCATTTTACAATAAAGCAGTACTTTGTGAATACAGGAAACCGTTATTATGATTGATATTTGAGTTTATTTTCATTTCCATATCAACAAAATTTACAATGCATTAAAAGCAAAATACAAAATGCAGAAATGATGAGTTGCTTGCTGTCGACATGGCGTCCTCAAAGTTAAGAAAAAGTGACATAATAAGGGTGCAGTGCAAGTCTGTGAGGTCAGAATATATTTATGAATTGTTGTATGGATATTAGATAGTCAGTGCGGTGGAATTGAATTTTTAAAATAGTGATATTAAATTGCGCTTCATAGTCCCTTTAAAAATTAGGACGTCAATTCAAGCTTTGCTTATGATGATCCCTTTCTATGATTTTCTGTGATTATACGTGTTGAAAGATTGTTATAATTTGTTATGTACATGGAAAATAAATGAATATCAATCAAAATAGTAAATGGAGGAGCACGTTTTAATTGTTGCGAATAGATTATTCCACAACTCAGGGCCATATGATGCCTGATTGATTTATGCGTCTTTAATAAGTTGTTGTTTGTTGGATCAACTTGGACATGTTGAATGTAAACTTACTCAGATATACGGGTATGTGTGTACAAATAAGGAAGGATCATGGTTATTTTCCATATTTAAACATAAAAGCTGCAAATTGAAAAAGAAAAATTGACATTGCTGACCATCACTGTTTTAACCCATAGAGGTACAGTGTCACCTTTAGGAGACGCTTTTGCAGTATCTGTTGGTCCAGAATGTTGGGCAGTACATATCATACATTAGCAGAAAGAGAAAAATGCACTGATAAATTGGAGCCCATTCCCATCGCTGTATGATGTGGCGTTCTCGAATTAGAGCAGTTTAAGTGTAACTAATCATTAAACTGGCAACGCATTGAATAATATATAATCACTATTTCTGTGTTCAAATTGACAATTTCTGATTCAATTTTACAATTACATTTCATTTTGGTTTATGTTATATCCATATTTATTTTTTCAAGCTATGTAAACGTGGAAAAAAAATTGTATTGCCAATTTTCATCCTATACGTGAATAGTTTTTCGGTGACTTGCAATAATTTTTTTTTTCAAAGACAAGTTCGTCTGTTATTAGGAAAGAATGAAATAATGACTCCCGTATTTGTTATTGAAAGGTGAAGTTTAGATAACAGTCAACATGGTCAAGTGAGGCAATGGGGGGGGGGGGGGTGATCCCAATAATGCTGCTCTGAAGCAGTTCTTATCAATGCTACAAACGTAAATCCGACTACCCCCCCCCCCCCCTCCTCCTCAGGCATTTGTCAAGAAAAACATCCTGCAATGTAAGCGAATCGAAAAGAAACCGAAGTGTTAGATGTTCTAGATCGGGCATAAAACCTATAATATTCAACTTTGCATATGTGTAAGACGAGTCGGGAGTCTGCGGTCAAAAACCCAAGATCTAAATCCATAGTCTGGCATGTATTTATGTTTTTTAATATCTGGTGAGCCGAGGAATTCTATACTCTCCTTTATTAATCAAGCTCGAACCGCATTTCGCAGAAACCACTTTCTTCTTTTCTTTCTTTCTTTCTTTCTTTCTTTCTTTCTTTCTTTCTTTCTTTCTTTCTTTCTTTTTTCTTCTTCTTCTTCTTCTTCTTCTTCTTCTTCTTCTTCTTCTTCTTCTTCTTCTTCTTCTTCTTAACCCTAAAAGACCCGGGCTATTTCTGGTCTAGTTATCCCGGGGGGGGGGGGGCATTATGCCCCCTCCCCCCCCCCATGATCTCGGCCGTGGATCGTCGGATCGGCACGAAAATTGGCATGAGGGTAGAGAATGATGTAATCTACAAGGCTATATGGTTACATTTTATCAAATTGTTTTGTTTTATTTTATATGAATTAATTTATGCTAATTTACGCGAGAAATCATAGTTTTGGCTATAACTCAGTGAATAAAGCTTTAGGAACAATGATTTTGGTACAAATGTTTTTCCATAACATTCACATTGACTCCTTTACTAAAAAAATGGGTTATCAATTTTTTTGTTGTTATGACTTGTATTCTGTTGTTTTACAAATTCCTTATGTATTTCTTTGTTTTTTTTTAAACGTCTTTGTGTGTGCGGGTGTGTGTGGGTGTGAGTGTGTGTATGTGAGAGGGTGTGTTTGATGTTTCTCATTATTTTAGAGAGAGTAATTATTCTTTCCTGACAGTATTTACATAATTTTGAAGTTTCTAATTTTGCCCATAGGTTTGCACACAGTCATATACAGAAATAGTGACATTTTAACGACTTGCGTTCGTAATCGTAATCTGACACCGGCACCGTAGGTCCGATCGACATAAATTTGGTATCAAAACGTGCGGGAAGGATCAGAGAAAAAAGTCATTGAATCTCAGATCGATACATCTAGTCTTTGCGGAGTACCGTCAAAAATTCAACAGGGGGGGGGGGGGGGGGGGTTGGCATTATGGCCCCCGGGTATATTGGGGTTAATAATAATAATGATAATTATATCCAGTTCCTCTCGAAATAAAGCCTTTTAAGCCTTTGGTATGAGTCAG
Organism: Echinometra lucunter; assembly: GCA_029962745.1. Taxonomy (NCBI): domain Eukaryota; kingdom Metazoa; phylum Echinodermata; class Echinoidea; order Camarodonta; family Echinometridae; genus Echinometra; species Echinometra lucunter. The sequence continues at coordinate 1,818,245 of CM057169.1, read as the reverse complement.
CCGGGGATCGAACCCACGACCTCCCGTTCATGAGGCGGACGCTCTATATCACCTGTGCCGACATGCCCGGTCTTCTTCTTCATCTGCATTTCATTTGCTTTCATGATTAAAGTGATTACACAATGGTAATTTTTTTTTTGATATATGATCGAGAATAGAATTCTAAGAAGAATAACATTAAGAATCCAATGATTTTTCAATCAAAATCAATGCATTTTGGCTAATTTTCTCATAAAAAGTCAAGAGTTGACCAAAAAATTTGAGTATGAGGTATGACGTCAAAGTGGGTACCCAGCTTCGCGCATTGCAGTTGTGCTGCGCGCTGGACTGTACAACATCTATTATACTTTGCGCGCATTTTGCTAGAAGTGCGCGACAAGGTACCCACTTTGACGTCATTTTGACGTAAAAGTGGGTACCCGGTTGAAACTAGGTCACAGCTGAGGGGTCAAAAATATCCTGAAATCTTACCACATTTGGGGGTTTCCTTGGCAACACGACTTTTAAAAAAACTTTAGGCAGATGATTTTCTGCTAATGAAATCATGCTCTTTTAAATGAGCTAACATTGTTTCAGCATTGGGTACCCCCTTTAAAGGCTGAACCCCAGAAGTTTCTATGTTTCAATAAAAGGAGTTGAATTTGAACATCATTTTAAACAAGAAATGAGCAAAATCGGTCAAAGAATAAGAAAATTACACTCATTTACATTTTCTAGTAAGTTACTCTCGGCTCTGCAAATTGGCAACACCGATGACATCATATGCGAGCAGCTCGCCATTCACTTTGTACATGAAATTTCACATTTTCTCAATTTTCTTGAAAGTTACACATTTTCTTACCCCCATAGTCAATGTATGTTCAGAAGAATTGTTTTTTACATAACATACTTTGGGGTGAGAAAATGTGTAACTTCCAAGAAAATTGAGAAAATGTGAAATGTCATGTACAAAGTGAATGGGAAGCTGCTAACATATGATGTCATAAGTATTGCCAATTTACAGAGCCGAGAGTAATTTATTAGAAAATGTAAATGAGTGTAAATTTCGTATTCTTTGACCGATTTTGCTCATTTCTTTTTTAAAATGCCGTTCAAATTTTGACTCCTTTTATTTAAACAGTGAAACTTCTGGGGTGGACTTTCCTTTTAAAGACAATGAGGAGTTTTCTTTATTTTCATTTGTATTTGTATTTGTTTATCTGATTATTTCCATTTTGTTTATTTATTTATGGTTTTTATCTATTTATTTATTAATTTATCTCTCTGTTATCTTTGGTCATATTCGTTTATTTGCAGGGGAGGTGTGGGTCATCTCAATTTTTTGGTAAGAATTGTCTCCTCATATATAGCAGAGGTATTATGGAAATCACAGTTTGAAGCCAAGCACGATAATGTTTTGTACTTTTATGTGCATTTATTGAATATGGTTGTTTTCAATACTGTAAATCTCCCTGAAATTTGTGAGAACTACTTTTTTTCGTTACCAGAATTGAAGAGCTCTGTGATTGTATTTTTCTTGCTTTAAGAGCCTTACAGATAAGAAGCTGGCCCTGGAAAAACTTTTGAAAAAGAAATAAAGAAAGAAAGAAAAGTCCACTAAACATATATGCAGGGCAAACTCGTTTAATCAGGCATTTGCGATTTAAGCCTATTAGCTACTTTACAATAGAGGGAGCCATTCTCATTCCATTTCAGTTTTTAAGATGAGTATCGTATTAGACAAAAGTCACGCCGAAGTATAGGCACGGAAGGAAATTTCCGTCAATGCGTTGACGAGTTTCATTATTTGAAGTGATTATTAGTTATTAAAGAAATGCGATGTGATAAATAACACGCGTATTAGAACTGAATTTTATTGACTCTTTCGACCCCATCTCGGGGTATGAGAGTACAAACAAACATAAGTATAAATAACAGTGTAAGCCAATAACATACTTCATGTACATTAGTACGTAGATGACACAAAAATACAAAGGAAAATGAAAGTGTATGAGAGTACAAACATGAAAAATGTAATCGTCTTGTAAATACAATGTATACATTGCGTAGAAAGGCCATATGGATATAATTTCGAGAAAAAAAAAGTTGCTTTTACAGACACAAATCTTGATAGTTGGGGTTTGCTTGATATTTATTCAATATTTTATGTACTTTCGATGAATTATGCCCACTTTTGTAATCATAGTAATGATAGTCTGCTTATTTCTCCTTCTTAGAAACTTATTTTATCGAGGAGTTTTTGAAAATAATTATCTCTAAAGGTTTTTAACTCCTCATTCAACTGACAGAGGAATGAACAAACAAAATACACATCAAATCAGAGAGAACTCTTCCTTGAATGAGACATGTCATTATCTGTTATCGTTTCATCAGTGTTTAATTTTTACTTGGAAATAAAAGCCATTCAAATTGCAACGAATGAACATTACGACTATGATGCATCTACGCCTGCGTCATCTGATACAGAGGTGCGATCGAAATTGGTTGAAATTGTTTTCATTACTATTCATGTCTGTGAAGATTTGGGACCATTACAATGCGATATGAATGCACGAGGCCTCTGCATCAGTCATACGAATCAACATCTGTTTTGTCTTGAAAGAAGCATTGATCTTATAAGAACGATCCATGAAAGAAGTGCCGACTTTCATATTTTCACAGCCTATTTATTTTTCATCTAAAAATTCCATCATGATATTGATTTATGTAAAGAGTAAAGCCCATGAATATATTTAGGTGTACTATTTTCGAATAAATACTAATCTTAGCACCTTATAGTATTCACACATGCTATGTATTATCTCAAATCTATTCGGGTCGTACGTGTCAAAGATATAAAGTCAACTATATCTCACCGAATCACGCAAGCTCACGGCTTGTAACATTAAACCCCTCCAAAACATTTTGACCGAATTCGTCGAACAGCTAGAAACTGGATACGAATTTTCAGAGGAGGCAGCTTTGTTGAGCACAAATTTACGATTTTCGAAATTGGTGACGTCTTATGATGCTCATGTCATTTGAAGTAGATGTAATAACTTATCCTTTATTGAATTCTCTTATGTACGATTCCTACATGGAAACTAAAGATAGAGGTCGGGTTAAGCAACACAGCAGCTATTTTGATCATTAAGTCTGCTGCATATACCTATAACATGTTCCACGGTAAATACTTCATGAAAAGGAAAAAAAAACAGTGTCTTGTGCGATAATTTATTCGTTTGTTTATTCTTCAGTTCTCAATATTGTAGTTGTTGTTGAATTAATTACAAATATAGGTTGATTAACTGATTGTTGTCTCTACCAAGAACAGACGATGCATGATAGTGTTTTGATATAACGGTATACTTCTTTCATTTCATAGATATTGCCTATATTTAGGCCTGCATATGAATCAAAGCAAATCAATTAAAAAAAAAAAAATCAAATACGCAATATTGGATTGTTATTTATTTAACAAGAGCACTTTCACCAATTTTTGAAACGGAATATCATCATCGAAATGAATAAATAAATAAACATTTAAAAGGGAGAAGAAAGAAATGGGAGCGAAATTGAATAAATTTTGTGGAATAAATAAATATGGTAACTCCATTTTGAAGTTCAAACTACCTCACCATGCCAATTTATTTTCTACTACCGAGATCAAGAAGGGGCGGGAAAGGGTTCCCCCTTTTAAAAAAAAACAGAGGGGAGGGTAATACATGTTAAAAAGGACATATCATGATAATCATTATCGCTATTGTTGTCATATCATTATCATATTATGAAGGAGTATTTGTTATCAACACGAGTTATTATTCTCTTCTGCTCTTTTTCGGAAGGGGGGGGGGCTCTTCGTAACCTGGATACGCCTATGTCAAGGGCATACCTGACCCGATACTCCATGCATTAAACACACCTGTCTTTGCAGTGACAACCGAGTTATGTTTGCGGGAGGGAAGCATCAAATACAGGTGTCTCGACCCCATGTAATAAGATCCTCTGCATGGTGGGAGCCTCTCAGTGATCATCTCTTACATATGGGATACAAAATATATACCCCAAATCGTCCTTCCCCCTCTCAAGGACTATCATAAACAAATTTTGTTTGATATCAATGCAGTATTATGCACAGAAACCAGAGTATCGTCACATTCGTAGGAGTTAATGTTCTATTTTCGATGAAAAAAGGCCTATATCTTCATCGTGTTGAATGAGCAACAGTTTCTTTTTTTTTAGATCTTGGATTTATGAATGAAACGAAAACCCTTTATATTTGGACGTGGGGGGGGGGGCAGAATTAAAAAAAAATGAACTAGGATCTATCTGCCATGACGGTGTATGTTCAACGATTTCAGGCCGCATGATGTTTCCTTATCTTCGAGGCATAATGATCTTTTCTGATTTAAATCAAAATTATTGGACTAGAATAGAATAGAATAGAATAGAATTTATTGACTCTTACGACCCCCTTCTGGGGTATGAGAGTATAACACATTTACATGACATGATAATGATACAAAAGAAAATAATGTATACAAACATATAATAATAATACAGAAGAAAAATACCGAATACAGTGTACAAAAAAAAAAAAAAAAAAAAAAAAAAACAACACTAAAATACAAATGTATAACGGTATGAAGATGTTCTAAACCTAGGCTATGCTAAACATGAATTTACAGTATCATACAGTGTGGCAAGCATGCTTCAAAAGTGGTGAAAACCACATGAAAGATTATAAATACTTACAAAAACTATATAAATAGCCTAACTAACAGGTCATAACTTTTATTTTGTACATTTACATAAGAGAAATGTAATTTGGCTTGTTAAAATTCATGCAGACTAACAAAGTGTGATGTAACTCAACTGTCATATATGAAATGCTTAACATACAGCAAGACTGTACTACAAATCAAGGATTCTCGGTTGCTTAACTGACCTACCACTTCGGGTTGTAACATTCCTGTTTATGAGCGTTATTTGATTGGATTGTTCAGATTTACATTTATATAGGCCAGCAAAATATGACATTATTTTCCTTAAAAAGAGTACTAATTTCTTCAGCTGACCTAAACTAGAATATAAGAATAAATTCAACATGTGTAATGAGCAAGGTCGTTTAACTCTTGCTTTATTACCTAAATACAGCTCTCTTTCCTTTCTGAAAAAGGGACATACAAAAACATAATGAAATTCATCACCAGACTCCTGCATATCACAGCATGGACAGATAATACTGGTTTCATTAAGGGCTTCCGTGAATCTGTTATTATTAATTGGTAAACGATGTGACCTACTTCTAAAACGACTCAGTGTTATTCTATCCTTTTTACTCAGCAAAACTAAATACCTTTCAAACAGACAATCCTTTTTAAAGATCCTATAATTCAGGCATACACTGTTTGACCATATTTTTGCCATTACATCCTGTTTTGAAATATCGTTTAATCTCAACTTCAGAGTGCTCAGTATCCAACTGTTACTAAATCCTTCTCCTTGCTTCAGCCAAACAATCCCAAGACCAGCATGATTCAATATCTCTTCAATACATGATAACCACTTGAATGTAGACCTTTCTGCATTCTGACTAATTAACCTTTGCAATAAATAAAATTTGACAGAGTATTTAGAGGGAGAACCTTTTACTATTCTTAACCAGAAGCTAATCATTCTATATTTAATACTGTTAGCTAACCATACCCTTCCAGTTTCACCATATACCATACAGTCTGGCGTAAATTTATTCACGCATAATGCTGACCTGAGAAATTTTCTATGAAATATTTCAATTTGGCTCAAATCTTCATATCCCCACACTTCGCATCCATAAATGAGTATTGGTAATACAAGTTGATCAAGCAATTCACATTGAATATCCAATGGCAGTTTGAGTCTTTGAACCTTTAAAGACATAGAGAAAAGAGCTTTCCTGGCCTGTGATACCTGCTTTGAAATAGCCTTTTTAAAACTTCCATTATAATTAAACCGAGTCCCAAGATATACAAAATCATCTACAACATCGATTTCATCTGCCCCAAATCTGAAAACAGGAAATTTACGCACTTTACCTCTAGAAAATATCAGTACTTTAGTTTTCATAGCATTCACACTTAATTTCCAAATTTTACAATATTGAGACAATGCATTCAGTGCCACCTGCAATTCCTCTGCTGAGTCAGCCAATATTAGGGTATCGTCTGCATACAACAATGTGTATAATTGTACAAAAAGATCACTATTTACTTCTTTATCTAAGATGTCTGCACATACATTTACAACCAAAAACTTGAGACCTTTAAAATGATTACTGAGAAAATCCTCGAAATCATTAAGATATATAGCAAAGAGTAGCGGCGATAAGTTTTCACCCTGCCTAACACCAACATCACATTTAAAAGTCTCAGACATTTGACCATCTACTATCACACATGATTTTGCTTGAGAATATATATTCTTAATAACTGTAAACACCTTACCATCCACCCCTGACTTCAATAATTTGTGCCAAAGAATGATCGGTATGGGCTACAAGCATGACAAGCTCTCACCCAGATGTTTGCGTGTAGATTCGAACAGTCCAATATTCTTGCAGGCGTTCCGCCGTAGTTAACTTTTCAAAGTTTTGCCCTTTCTTCTCGATTTGCATTGTAATACTGCAGTGTCTTTTGTCCCTTATGCCCCAGTCACACAGTCATACGGATAAGTGGACGCAGCACGGACGCAGGCATCCGCAGGGCCGTAAGTAGACGTAACTTTCCATAACTGATCCGTAGTGAAACGCAAAATTACGACGCCAAGCCTTCGAAATTCGAAAATTTCAAAATTTCGCAGGGAGTCGCCACGGATGCAGACTTACCCAAGTAACCGTAACTAAACGTAACTATCCGTAAGTGAACATAACTATCCGTAGCTTGGACGCAGACCATCCGGGAAAATTTTCACCTCACGTCCATTTGCGAACATTTGCGAACATTTGCGTCCACCGTAAGTATTCGCAATTATCCGCAAGTAAACGTATCAAAACACTTAAGTCCGCGTATGGACAGTTACGGATGCTGCGGACAATTGCGTCCTTTGACGCATGAGGCCCCCAGCCACCCGTCCTGTCTCGTAAATTCAATTGCCTCCCTCAGCATCACACGTGTTCCCTTCATGGGTGTCGATCGGGGGCGGGGGGGGGGGGGATGGGGGATATATCCCCCAATATTTCGGTCAGGGGGAATGGCCTGTACAATCACACACCCCCCCCCCCCCCAAAAAAAAAAAAATAATTCACCATGAAAAAATGAAATATTTCATAGCCTCTTGTAATCCTAGAAAAAAAGTAAAGACAAAGTATCCCAATCAATGAAGTTATGATACTTTCTTTATAAAAGCAAATCGGTTTGCATCTTGTCTTTCCATCATAATTTTTTTTAATATATATTATTGTTCTATCGCATTTGATATCATTTGTTATCTTAACCAATGCCAGTTGATATTTTTATCAGGGTTTATTATGAAACGAAACTGGTTTGCATTTTGTCTTCCTATCCAATGTTAATACATGTACTATAATAATATAACTGCAACAAGTCGAACGGGAAGAAGACCCATGACAGAAGAATTTTCATGCTGAGATAATGTCCTGTGACCGGTAGCCTATTCCTATCATACCAAATAAGAGAAAGGAGGATGCTGATAAAACGTATGTTATTAAAATCATAAGATTGAAGTTACAGTACACTAGATCCTAGCTGTTCTTAATATTTTTTTTTAATAGCCCTTTCTCGCTCGCTCTCTCCGCTCGCTCATAGAAACAAGATCAGGAGGAAAGCGCTCTTATTCCCTCAGCAAATGTCCGAAAATTTTAATATTTTTACAGCGAGATGTAAAGATTTTCTCGAATACAGGGAAATGGTACATCATAAAATTCATCTAATTTATTTTGGTGGAAATCCTACGTTTCATTAAAAAGAAACGGAGTTTTTGTCGGTAAAAACAAAATGGTTTTGGATGGCAAGCGATGCGCCGAAAAAAAACATAATTTGGCAATTAAGTGATCAAAAACTATTTAGATACCTTTGAGGCCATCAAAGAATGTAATTTTTTTCTCACTCGCTGCGCTCACTCGAATATGTAATGCAGATATTTTATAGACCTATATGGGATTTTGATGACAAATAACACTGCATCACTAAAGGAATGTGTTTTCCCCCTTAACTCGCCTCAATTGCTTGTGATATTTGAAATATAGCGTGGTTTAGGAAGGTAAACAATTAGACTATTTCCTCCCTCGCTGTGTTCGTTTGTATGATATTTAGATACAGGCTGGTCGAGGAAAGCAAACGAATTCCGCCAGTGAGGCGATCGAATCTACAGTTCAGATTATTTTATAGGCCCAAAGAATATTTTGATGACAAATTATCATTTTTAACCTGAAAGAGTGTACATCTTTTCTCGTTCGATGCGCTTGTTCTAATCATATTTAGATACAGGATGGTTTCGGACCGCAAACAAATTCGGCGAGTGAATATTCTCAAATTTGAGGTCCTTGTATTTGGATGACGAGTATCGTCAAATGAGTGTGTTTTTCGTCTCTCGTTTCACTCGCTCGTAATATTTAGAAACAGGGTAATATTGGATAAGCGAGGTGCCAAATTAGAGTCATATTTGGCAGTTAAGTAACCAAATATATCATGTAGATATCCAATGTCCTATGCCTACGATACCTACAATGTATTTTCATGACAAAATAACCATTTTTCATGTCTTTCAGAACAAAGCGTATTTTATGCTTGCTCACTTTGCTCGCTTGCAAAATTTTAGAAGGGTGGTTCATAATCTAGAAAAAAGCGTCACCCCCCCAAAAAAAGGGAAGCTCGCAGCCTCTAAATATTACATTAAAGGAATAACGATCAGCAACTCCAATATCATTTGAAATAAACTCCTGTGGTTTGTGGAAGGTGGTTATGGACTTCACTTCAGAATGCAGCTTAACCTTCGTGACCTTCGGAAAATTCAATCCTTACACCCCGAACAATTAGAAATGTTCTAGCATCACCCCTGTCTCTCTGCTCCTGTGTTTAGTGGATCCATGTTTTACCCCCTTGTTGAATAATTCTGGCTGCGCCAGTGCATATGAGAACAACACGAAGTCGGCACCTAATTTATAACCTAGCATTATTTCCTCATGTTGTCCGCATGTCTTCATGGTTGTCGGCAGGTCTTCCTGATTGTCCTCTTCCTTGATTTTGCCCATCTTGGTGTTATCCTAGATGTGTCCGCGCTGTCCTGCTACGATCAGCTTTTTTCCGCGGCATTTCGTGCTCTTCCCGATTGACTCCTAGGACACTCCCAAATATGTCTGCAGTCAATGAGCGGGGATTCTTAGGAATGTCCTAGGAAACCATGATGTGCTCACTTTTTCCCCGTCTGACGCGAACAGAATGCCGAAATGACATAATTTGCTCCCGCAACCCTTCCTAGTCTTGTCGGCGCTCTAGTGGACGCCAGCCATTAGAAAATCTTACGGTCGAACAGCAGTCAGTTCAATGTCCGAATAAGATGATAGTCTGTATTCGAAGACAACACAGTTGGCAAAACATTTTTTTTTCCCGAAAAAGACATTCTCTTAAGATACGTTATACAAATCTATAAACGGTATTGTTGTTTGAACTGGACTTCAAGTTAGGAAAAGAAATGCTCTTGATTGAAAATCAGGGTCTCGCGAAATATTTCAATATTGTTTTGTTTGTAGGATATACAACCTCCACGAGTAGTCACTGGGACGACTATAACTACTTTATGGAATATGGGGAAATGTTGTTGAGGGGACCATCTAAAAAAAAACCACACCTTTCAAATATTAGAATTGAGAAGCAGATACTGCTAGATCATGCAGATCGGGTTTTACGCCGCTGTGGAATGTAGGATGGACCAAAATAAGTGAATAAGAAAAAAAAAGGATGTCCCCTAAAAAAAAAAATACAAGAAAAACAGACTACTCATTCCCCAATGAGCTTGTGGCGAGAGTTTTAATCAATTTGATTAAAGCCTGCGACACTATTGCCATCACGTCGGTCAAGCCTTGCCTGTTGATTTCTCAAGACCGTATCGATTTGGCATCCTTCGATTTTGCCCACAATATTCTCTTTCCCCAAATCTGTTTTTCCGCCGAATATCTCACAGTGTAACAAATTATGTAGCAACGTTAAATAATTAACCACAGAAAACCGATACTACCTGTAAGATATAGGATGCCTCCCTTGTTCTATGTCTACTGATGCCTTTTTTTCGTAGGTTTTGAAGAAAGGATGCCAACACAACACATACTATCTTCATGAACAACAAACCATCGCAGCTACGGGTCCGATTTATGTACATCACCTTGAGCAATCCACAGAGTGGACTTCGGACTATATAACTGACTTTTGTTGTTATTTCTATCTTTCTTCTTCTTATTATTTACGACTTTATCTATGACTGATTTGTACTACTGGGACTAGATGTGATTAGTTCCCTTTGCCGTGTTTAGAAATAGCATTCCAAATTCTCGTGATAATATTCAAGTGATGATAGTAGTACTTTAGATCTTGACTAGGTTTATGATTTTTGCAATTATAACACTCTCAAAACACTGGTAAAAATATAGGGTTGGTTAATATATGAACCGACCGATTGTTGGTTAAAAGATAATTGCGTGTAAAACGAATGGAGATTTCTTTTAACCAACAATTTGTCGGTTCATATATTAACCAACCTTATATTTTTTACCAGTGTTTTAAGAGTGCATTATGATTATTTACGCGATTTCGGTAACTTCTTTTTTTCGTCTGTTTTGGACTATATCTGGAGTTGTTATTGTGCTCTTTTCAACAATGCATCTTTATGTGAGGATTGGATGCTTATATCATTTTCATTTTTGTCACTACAGAAAACTTTGAATTCTGCGTTTACTAAACTTCTCCTTCCGTGGCCATTGTGTATTTTCTGTGTTAAAATAGTTACGAGCGAACCTGAATTGAATTTCAACAGTATATATCTGACAACTTTATTATACCAAGGAGGTCTAACAACTGACAGCTTTACATGACACCAAACACTTGGACTAACTCGTTATAGGCATGGGCCTACACACGTGAAATGTAAACTTGAAGTGCCCCTTTGGGAACCACAAAACGGAATTACCAAGTGTGACTTCATTTCAAAGAGGTCACCAGAGTTTTGATTGTAATAAAACTTTGTTTATGCTCTCTGTGGAGAAGAATATGAATATGTGTATGAACAATACAGTATCAGTTACTATCCATCTCTTCGCATAGGTAACATTGATCAACATTGTTAAAGGTAAACATGGTAAGCTTGATGTTTCGTATGTCATGATGGCATCGGGGATGGCATATAAAGATTGCTCCTGTTCAGGGGGCATTTGCTACTATGATATTCTTTCAAAATGACATTAAAAATACTGAGAAAGCTCACAAATTACATTTCACCTCTGTCAAGAAATCAATCTTCTCTTTCAGCCTGAAATAAGAAGAGCGATACAGTTTGTTTGCCTTACAGCGCAGCTTCGTTAAGCGCTACACAGCATGCGTAATGCATGCAAGATGCGCCCACACAAAAGTAAGCAAAATAAGACCTATTTCGATTTCATTTTTATATAGTCTGATTCAAAGATCACTTAATCTCTACTTTATAAACTAAATGATCTTGTGTTATATGAAACAAATATTCAATGTTTTGTCATTCGTGCGACGGTTACGAATATTGCATTCGGTGCAAGTTGCACCGTCCCATTCAACTCTGCTTCGCCTCATTGAATAGTTCGGCTCAACTTGCACCTCATGCATTATTCGTAACCATCGTACTCATAAACATTGACTGTTTGCATATTAGCGCATCATGTAGCCCGTTTATTGACGACGTCTCAAAGGAATTAAAGGTGGTCACATGACATGATTCATTAGAAAAGGACATCGGAACGCGGTCAGGTGACATCTCAGAAGGATGAAAAGCGGTCACGTGATATATGAGGTGAAATGAAGACATGGAATATGGTACTTGAATAGCACTCGAAGAATCTTCAGACGGAAATCGAGGATGGGACAGAGAATGCCGACTCGACCTTTTTTACGATAATGGGGGCACTTTATGCACGATAGTCTGGAGTGTAAATTGCGATCATAATTAGAGCCAAAACAAACTTGCTTGTAGATGTAGTCTACAATGTTAACACTAGCTATCATGTATGCAGTAGAGCGATAGGCTTTCTAAAAGACTGATGAATTAATGTGGCAACGAAATGAAACAATCTCATACAGTTTCGGAAGGAATTGTTATGTTCCAGACCTTTAAGGTGAAATGATATTATTATGTCATTGTATGTGCTAAAGGTTGAAAGACGTGGAACGAAAAGAAATGAGGAGGGGATAAGGGTAAAGAGAAAAGAAGCGAAGAAGAAATGAAAACAAGCGTACACAATCTATTTTTGCTTTGTGATTTTAAAAACAATACTAAAATGAGAAAATTGAGAAACATTGACTGAAATAACTTTGATATTTTCAGTGATTAAGACTGCATTTATAAGTATGTTGCCGATATTCATCTAGATTGAGTGATTCTTCTAATTTCATCAATATAAACACTTGATAAATGTAATCATTCTGAAGGCTTAATGTACAAAGGTGTTTTTTTATGTCATACATGGGGAACCTCCCAGAATAATACTAATGAAATTACAACACAAATTAAAAAACACGATAAAAACTACTTTCGAAAAATCAACTTAAGGCAACTTCAGTAGCCCTGTCTATCACCTTGAGAAATGTGCGGACTTTACAATGGCTTTTTACCTAATCCGAACTTGATTTGTATTGTGAGTACAATAGGCTTTCGAAATTGTGTTATGTGATAATAAGACCAATTTCACATTTTCTATAATTCATCAATACTTAATCAATACTTCTACAGGAAGTATAACAGGAAGTTAAATGTTTACAAACTTCACTCTTCTTCAGAAATATTACTCATACATCTTCCAACTAAAGCTATGACGCACTGGTCACTTTATGGTCTTCTTATTCACTACATCACTCCTTCCAGATAACTGACCCACTCCCCCAATACTGAGTAAAAGTTATGACGTACATTAGGCTTTTGGTCAAGAGCTCAAGGTTGACCAACTCCCAGTAGAGGGTTTACCCATTATAAAAGGGGTTCACTTCAGGACTCCAATCAGAGATAGAGATAGAGAGACAGAGACAGAGAGAGATAGAGATCGAGAGAGACAGAGAACCAGAATACTTCAGAATACTTCAGACTACATCAGAGTACAGTCACCATCAGACTTACTCTTAGACCTCTGTTTGTAATTCTTATGTTCGAGTTATACATCACCTAAATAAATGTTACACGTTATCCTTTAACTTTGAGTATTCGTGTCTTCAATGTACATGTTCTCTGTTGCTGGATGGTTGAACTAAACACTGAAATCCGATCCCTACACGACATGGTGGAGAACCCGTTTTCAATTTCATCCAGCTAAGGAGAACCCGGTTTTGACCAGCTTAAGTACAGACAGTGTTGATAATTGATATCATCATGGCGAGATTATTTGACGAGAGATTGAGGATAGCTCTCATTTCAGCACTCTAACGAACACACCTTCTCCTGAACTGCGACTTCTGAATTTTTACATTATATTATCTTGATCTGATCGATTACTAAACCTTACATGATGACAACGAAGACAGACGGAAGAAACAGACTGACGAACCAACACATTGCAACGAAGACGACGACGAGGACAGCGATGAAAGCAGAGACAACATGAAGGACAATGACTACGACAACAGGAACAATAAAGAGACCTACAGAGCTGAGATCCACATCAACAAACTTTGACATCTAATTTCAACCCAAGAATGACCAGATGGAGGATCATGACAGACTGACGAAATTATTGACACTAAGTCTGGAAGACAGACTTTTGAGAGGACTGCCTCTATTCTACTAAGTTTTTGTTGTTGTTGTTTAATAATCTGTGTCTTTTGATGTTTTCAGTAATTTTCTACATTTCTCTGATTTGGATGACTGTGGTAAATCAAACCACTTTACTTAATTAACCAATTTTCTCTTTGCTTTGAATTACACTTAATTTACCACTAGTATTTTTAAACTATGAATTGATATTTTCATTCAAGAGTTTGCTTAGATAACTTTTGTTAGTGTATTACTGTAAGAATGTAATATAAGCGATTGATTGATGTATCCATGCGTTGTTATTACTGGTTTGATAAGCCCCTCTATTACCGCTGACAATTAATTTTTAAAGGAATAAAACAATGAATATTTCACCCCAATTAAAGGCTACCAACAAAAACAAGACTGAACTATTTCATTTCTCATATTTTTTCTCAAAAATCTAAGATTTGTAATCATTGAACATCGCACATGTATCCAAAAGTTCCTAGAAAAGTATTAAAGGCATATTGATCAAGTGACGTAAGCGTGAAATCCCCTATGGGAAACTTTAAATGCATTCATGGAAATGATGCAAACACGCAAAAGCTTGATTGGAATTATGTTGCGTATGTTTCACCCGCAATGCTGAACAAATCACATTATGATATAATCAAAATAGATACTACAAAGCAATAATTTATGTATTTCAGTCTGAACTTTATAATGTCATAATACGGTTAACATGTAAAGCAAAGCAATTTTCCAGTTTGAATTATACTGGACTACACTGTAATGTGTCAAGGAATACCAATAAAGGCATTGTGTGCTCCAATGTTAGAGTATTTCAACGCTTTGTGTATAGCATGAATAAATATCAAGTTTGAAAGTACTTGAAAAACCGTCACAGAGACGTTATCCGAGCAATTTGGAGTAAGACTCATACTGGATGATTTGGTTAGTGCAAAATTCTATGTTTTATAGGCTTCAGAACAGGAAGTACAAAATGATTTAGATTTTGGCATAGATGCACATCTCCCTATGATGAGAATGCCCGCAGCTCGAAACTGATTGATTTATATTTATTGTGAAGTAGGTAACTATTTTGATCACATCATAATTTGTTATACTACCCCAGCTTCAATTCGTCAAAGCTAAAATTCATCCTTTCTTAGTTCAAGGAGGTAAAAAATAGCGGGAAACTACCAGCAGTATTTTTCACTTTTGGATTTATTGTTTACCCCAACTTCAGTTTTATTGTTTTCTATAATGACTTTCAAATGATGCTGATTTGGTATTTTATTGCAGGATTTCTGTATATGATAAAAACTACATGTTATTATTAACTCATTAATCTTCAAAGTATAATTAAGAATAATTGAAATGTCATTATTTCTTAAAGCGACCAGCAAGTTTGGTTAAGTTACAATTATTATCTTCATTAACAAACAAAGTGAATTTAGAAGTTAAATTGATATTTGTTTGGAATATATTTTGATCGAAT
This sequence comes from Echinometra lucunter, assembly GCA_029962745.1. Classification (NCBI taxonomy): domain Eukaryota; kingdom Metazoa; phylum Echinodermata; class Echinoidea; order Camarodonta; family Echinometridae; genus Echinometra; species Echinometra lucunter. The sequence continues at coordinate 1,802,809 of CM057169.1, read as the reverse complement.
ATTCTTTAAAATCCCTTTTCTTCTTTTCTTTCTTCTTTTCTTTCTTTTTCTCCTCTTCTTATGTTTTGATATGTTTGAGATAAAGTTTTGATAATGTGGTGTATTGCGTGGTAAACGAATTTGTTAGGATAGAATAGATTGTAGAATAGAATGTTACTGTAAATTTCTATATTTTTCTATTGATTATCAATTTAAAGTTGATTGAGACATAACCTACTTTAAATACATTGGGAAAGCCACATTTTCTAACAAAAGGGGATGTTATGTGATAATAAGACCAATTTCACATTTTCTATAATTCATCAATACTTAATCAATACTTCTACAGGAAGTATAACAGGAAGTTAAATGTTTACAAACTTCACTCTTCTTCAGAAATATTACTCATACATCTTCCAACTAAAGCTATGACGCACTGGTCACTTTATGGTCTTCTTATTCACTACATCACTCCTTCCAGATAACTGACCCACTCCCCCAATACTGAGTAAAAGTTATGACGTACATTAGGCTTTTGGTCAAGAGCTCAAGGTTGACCAACTCCCAGTAGAGGGTTTACCCATTATAAAAGGGGTTCACTTCAGGACTCCAATCAGAGATAGAGATAGAGAGACAGAGACAGAGAGAGATAGAGATCGAGAGAGACAGAGAACCAGAATACTTCAGAATACTTCAGACTACATCAGAGTACAGTCACCATCAGACTTACTCTTAGACCTCTGTTTGTAATTCTTATGTTCGAGTTATACATCACCTAAATAAATGTTACACGTTATCCTTTAACTTTGAGTATTCGTGTCTTCAATGTACATGTTCTCTGTTGCTGGATGGTTGAACTAAACACTGAAATCCGATCCCTACACGACAATTGCACTTGAGTTGATGTTTCGAAAGTAGATTTTATCGTGTTTAATTCGCATGTGCTAGTTTGGAAACAGACCTTAACCCCATAGGCAAGATTTTGAACATTTTGAAGATGGGAGGAAGAGAGCAAAAAAAAAAAAAAAAAAAAAATCCGTCCGCCAATTTGCTCATCCATAACTTGGGCGGGGGCTCATGAAAAAGCACAGTCCCCCATGAAGGGAACAATCATTACTGTGTTTTGTATGCGGTATGCAGGGGGGGGGGGGGCTACGTCTCCGTCCAGTTATCCATACCAACGTCTAACTCGCAGGGAGATTCAGATTCTTGTCTGCTGTCTACCTCGACCATGCCGACATCGTCAAGAATCCCCGATGGCGTTTTACTCACGGATTCATGCGATCATCTTGATCATGTCATTAATCGACCAATGTCGGCTTCGGTTACCCCCTCGCGTCGACATCGTAATCATGATAATACATAGTGGCGGAGCGACGTGGAAGGATGGGGGGGGGGGGGAGGTGACCCCAGTAAATGTCGGATTCGATTATCCCCTCGCGTCGACATCGTAATCATGATAATACATAGTGGCACAGCGACGGGGAAGGGATGGGGGAGGGAGGAGAGGTGACCCCCGCAAATGGCAAAGAATTACAACAACAACAACAACAACAACAACAACAACAACAACAGCAGCAGCAGCAGCAGTAGCGAAAACAACAGACAACAGACAGACAAATAGAGAGGGAGGGGATCACAGTGCACAAAGACTTTAACTAGACAACAAAGAAGCTCGTCCCATACTTGTCCACTACTACACCTTATTATTTTCTTTCAACTAATACATCGTTTTCGGCGCCTCAACCATTATGCCAGTGCACCCCATGTATGTACCCACCTTACGCCACTTATATAACCTCATCAATATGGAGGCATGTCTCGATAAGGGCACCCAACATGATCTGATGACCATGGTATGCTCCTATAAGTGAAGGATTACTCCAGGGTAGATTGTATTTTATCCAAGGAGTCTATGGGAGATACTAGATCCAGGTATATACTGAATTCGGCTTGAATTGAATGGTGTCGTTAAATAAAACTCATGGCAAGACTGATCCTGATTCCAGACATGCCGGAATCTTATAATTCATCCCCTAGAAGCAATTGAATCAGGAGAGATAAAATGCATACCCTGTTATCCTTAAAATCCTCATGACACGAAAAAAACAAAACAACTTACCGTATCATTTATGGGATCTGAGAAAACAGAAAAAGAGAAATATGTCTTTGACAGAGAGAGGGAGAGACAAAGAGAGAGAAAGGATATAGATAGATAGATAGATAGATAGATAGATAAATAGATAGATGTGATAGATAGATAGATAGATACAACTCTGATTCTTATAATAGATAGATAGATAGATAGATAGAGAAAGATAGAAATAGATATACAGAGAGAAAAGAGAGAGAGACAAAGAGAGGAACGAGAGAAATATATATATATTTATATAGACAGAGAGGAGAGAGAGAGAAAGAGATATGTAGAAAGAGATATATAGATAGATAGGGAAAGGGAGGGAGGTAGAGAGAGAGAGGGGGAGAGAGAAAGAGAGAGAGATGTTCTGACTTTGAGGACATGGAGGAACGGCCGGGGAGGTGGTTTTTTTTTTGAGGGGGGGGGGTTCTTTATCCTATTTAATGTCGTCATTCTCATGACTAAGCTTTCAGCTACATCTGGTTTTTTTTTAATCCTTATTTCTTAGTTTTTCCACTTGTTCATCACACGTGTCTATGGATTGTTTTGTTGTTATTTTATTTTTCTTTTGCATTTCTCATTTTGATTAATTATTATTACTATTAGACCATGACCCCGTCTTATTAACAGTTGCGATTGATTCAAACCAATCGCAACTTTGAGATTAATCTCAACTCCTATCTCTTAAGTACACACTTGAAATGAATCTCAAAGTTGCGATCGATTTGAATCAATCGCAACTCTTTGTAAGACGGCGTCCAGAGCTATGGTACAGGTCTTCCGATGTAAAACAGAAGATGCAACAGTGACATGCCATCACGAAGATAGACACACTGAAGCTTGGTAAATGTTTATTCTTCTTATATATGAGACAAGACAAAGACTGAGACCTGTTTGAAACCGTTCATGTTTAGCCGAATGCCAACGATCCACAGAACGCTGTGTTTACATCATGTACATTTACCAGCCTAAATTATCTCTTCTCAAAACAATGGCGGAATGAGATATGTGTTTTTATGTTTTTTCTCATCTAGAGACTTGATAAGCTAATAGAAGGTGACGGAGTATACACTTTTAAAAAAAAGGGGGCCGGGGAATTCAGGATTTTTTGTTTCTTCTTTATACCAACGAAAATATGAAGAGTTGGAAAGTGTGAGTTTCAAGTTTAAACTTTCTTTACTTTTATTATTTGTATGTTTTTAATGTACCTGTTTATTCTGGTTAATGGAAAGTTATATGACAGTATTTCGAAATCAGTTATAGTTCATAGCAGATTTGGTGCTTGTTAAACAATGACTAAAAAAAGGTGAATATATTTTTATTAAAAAAAAACCACGTGGGTATCAATAATGCTTATAGCATTTTCATTTATTTGATGTACGATAAAAGAGCAATGTAGATAAAAATGCCTTGCTCAAGGGCATAAGTGCCGTACCGCGGGGATCGAACCCCCGACTTTCGCGTCTCCAGTCAAGCGCCTTAGACCACTCGACCACGGCACCTTCACCAAGGTGAATATAATTACCAGTAATCAGTGGAATCAGACAAAAGTTATAAAGTGAATGGTTTATCAATATGAGGAGGCTCACTGAATATCAATGGGTCCACTTGTAGAAATTGAAATACAAATGACGTACTTGTAGATTGGTGGGAGCATGGTGCGAGGGACGATGGAATGGAATATAATAATAATGAAATAATAATAACTCTTATTTATAATAACTCTTATTTACCCAGGGTAGCCACTTCAGCTATGAGCTGATCTTCCGGCGGGCCCTGCATAATATGTTATTATTACCCTTCTCCATTCTTATATGCCGAGCACCTGGCTAGAAGGCAGAAGGTCCCATTTTTGTAGTCTTTGGTATGACTCGGCCGGGGATCGAACCCACGACCTCCCGTTCATGAGGCGGATGCTCTATCGATTGATCCACCATGCCCGGTTGGTGTGTTGGTAATTCCTTTTTTCATGCAAGAACATCTGAATGGGTTCTGGCAAAGGAGACAGGGTATATATCATTGTCACTCAAGCTAGATTCAGTGTTCTGAAAACGCCAATATAGAATGAATTGATATGTGGTTTCAGAACGCATTGATTATTATTATCCGTGCCTCTGACACATTTCTTGATATTGGAAAGAATGTGTGATTTTAACCCCGTAAATTCACGATGCTCGGATATTTGATCCTGCGACATTTGTCAAGGAAATCTGGGTTGAGTACTGCAAATTGGTTTACGGCTTGTTTAAGGCAATAGTACCGGGTTAGGTATAACGTTTGGCCCCGGGTATGCTGGGTTGACGTTAAAGCCCACGGCACACTATACGATCCGTCTGCGATCCGTTGTTGGAAAAAAAAAACTTGTTATAGCATTTTACATGTATATGAATATTCAAACATGTAAAATTCTAATGAACAAAGTTCGAATAGTCGTATGAATACTAAAATCAAAATTCCGCGCTATTGCGAGCCTCCCTGTAGGAATAATCTAATTTAATTCCGAATCGTAGTTAGCAATCTTGCGATCGGCTACGATTTGAAGCCGATTTGGTCTTTACTCCGAGGCTTGCAGTTAATCACAATTTCGAGTTTAGTTTTCATGTCTCTATTTCGAACTTAAAATAAGTTATTATTATACTTGTTAAAAATTTCATATTTAATGCAAAATGACATTTATTCGAAAATCGGGTCGCAGTCGGATCGTATAGTGTGCGGTGGGCTTTAGGAATTAGAGTGTACGATTTTGAACACAGATCAACTGCCCTGGGGTAGTTTGTCGCGTAGGAGGCTATGGGTAGTTGCCAGATTCATATCCGGGTCTTATCCTATCAAGACTCGATAGTACAAACTCAGCAGGAGGTAGCTTTCTTGTAAAAATTGGATTTATTAATATCTCACCCCCGGCCAATCGTGTGATTGCGGGACCTTGTGATATCAAGTGACATATTGTAAACACATTGTTTAGTATCTTAACCTAAATAAAGTATCGTTTTTCATGCATAACAGATTTTTCTAAGACAAGATTATAATGCGGGGGAAATATCATAGAACAGGCCGATTAATCATTACCTCAGTCCATTTTGCTTGATGAGGACCACCAACACTCTAGGAGCAGAAAATAACAAGCAATAAAAACATGAAAGACGGTTATGCATTTAAATGATTACAATAAATATTGCGATATTTTACAAAGTAAAAATAGAAGTATCCCAGTGACAATGACACACTGATGAAGTAGCCTCACTAAAGAAAGACGATATCGGTGATGACATTTGGGCTCGGTGACCGATGCATCTGTTGAACTTATCGTCACACTGTGTACAAGTCCGTGTAAATTCTAGAATCAAATTAAATGGACATTGTCGCACTGTTCGAAACAAATGTAAATAGAAGAAGAATCAGACAAAAGGTCAAGTCAAACGGGAATGTAAAAAAGATGTCATTCAGGAAAGATTACACCTGTGCGGATTTTAACATTAAGTGTATATCGTAAACTACACCAACTCTGCCGTCATGACCATACTGTACAATTCGGTTTATACGCTTTCCTTATTCTAGAGCTTACATTCCCTCTGTCATGAATACCATTTTGCTTTCTTTCCCAGTTTCTAGATGTGATTAGATGTGATGTAAATAGCACATCTATTCCCATCTAGAGAGATATAGAGAGAAAGGGATAAATAAAACGAAATATCGGGAGGGGGGGGGGGGTGATGTCTTTTTTTAAAGCCAAACCTGAACGTACCATAGCGGCTTAAAGGCCCTATCTCACCAACAGAGACGTGTCTGTGACGTCTCAGAGACTGCAGTCGCGGAGACGTCTCCAAAATAAGCCCTCACCAAAGAGACGTCTCTGCGACAAGTTTCAAAATAATTATGATGGACCGTTTGCAGGATCATGCACGTGACTTGGACCAGGAGGAATGTCAGCACGCGTTCAATCACGTGGTTTTTAAAGTGGGTCAAACATCGTCAAGTAGAGTCGCGGAGACGTCTCCGCAACGTCTCATCAGTCTTTCCGGTCTCCCGCAGGTCTCCGAGACGTCTCTGAGATGTCACGGAGACATCGCGGAGACGTCTCAACAGTCACGGATATAATTAGTCTCCGCAACTGATGGAGACGTCTCGGAGACGTCGCGAAGACTTCGCAGAGACTGTAAAATGTCTCCAAAAGATCGAGCATGTTCGAATTTCTTGCGACTGCTCGGAGACTCCATAATTTTCAGGAGACGTCTCTGCAACTAGCAAAATCTGGAGTCACAAACTAGTCGCGAACTAGTTGCAAGCCCAATGAGATACCCCCTTGAGGCTTTAAACCTGTTAAAGAGATCTCTGTTGAAGGAGAAGAGGGTAAGAGGGCGAGAGAACGGCGTGCGTGCAGTTATACAATAGTGGGAGGGGGGGGGGGGGGTAATAGTAATGATACTGGATGTTCTTATTGCACTTATATTCCACCTGTGACGCAAGGTGTTCAAGGTGTTCCAATTATTGCCCCGGCTTAGCCAGGCTACCGATTTAGGTGCCTACAGTATGAGTATTTAAGGAATTCCTTCCTATCGGCACCCATTTGACACCCGGGGGTGTTTCATAAAGCTCAGTGTTCGTAGTGTTACGAATAACTTTATGTACGACACCTTTGGAAAGAGTTAGAGCGCAAAAACGGAGAGACAGAGACAAAGACGGAGATAGCGTTAGAGAGGAGAGAAAGGAGAGTGAGAGAAAGAGAGAGAGAAAGAGAGAGAAGGAGAGAGAGAGAGAGAGAGATGGAAACGGAGTAATAAAGAGGAAAGATAAATTACGATAAGACACAAGGATTGGAACAAGGATAAAAAATGGTGTAGGCGTAATTAAAGGCAGACGAACAATCATTAAACAAAAAAAAAAGACTCATTAAACTTGGTTCATCATTAGCTGATAAGCAGTCAAGGCGAAGCAAATATGAAGCTTCAGTACATAATGTTGTGTATTTCAATTTCACTAGGGTGTGTTCAATAGCATGATTAACGATTAAAGGCCCAATGACTTCACGCAAAACAGATTCTCAAGGTTGTAGATTACAAGTCTATTCCATGTATACAGAGATGCACGATAGTTTTATGTACGTGATGAATGATATACATGCATTGCAAAATGTTAAATTGATTACAATAATGATATTTGTGCTCTTCTTTCTCTTTCTTTCTTTCACTGCGCCTTGGGCACTCTGCAGAGTGGATTTGGCGCATTACAAATCCCATCTATTATTATTATTATTATTATTATTATTATTATTATTATTATTATAACATTCAAACAGGTATCGAAAGCAAACGCACTAAATGCGTACATATTTTACAAATTATTTTACTTTGCCTGAATGATATTATAGGAAGGAAATAAAAAGAAACAAGAAGCAAACAGATCAGGGTAAGAAAGAAAACAGAATGTAAGGGAGCTAGAGAAAGGAAGAGAGGCGGGGAGGGGGATTTTAGAGAGTAGCAGGAGAGATTGAAGGAGAGAGAGAGAGAGAGAGAAAGGGAGAGAGAGAGGGAGAGAGAGGGAGAGAGAGAGAGAGAGAGAGAGAGAGAGAGAGAGAGAGAGAGAGAGAGAGAGAGAGAGAGATGAACATGTATGTTATGGCGTCAGGAGGGAGGGAGGGAGAGAGAGGGGGACTATGAACCAGTGAACTATTTCTTGGATATTCTATGCTTATGAGTGACCTCGATATGATTTTAATCAATACATTGTGGCGCCCATAGAATAGCCGGTCCATTCATTATCTGTGCCGAACACAAAATAGACATGATAGATGTAATGAGGTGGCTAATATAAGGTCGGTGTCAGAATATGAATTAGGTCACAACTCATACCCAGCCTCGTGATCACCTTCTATTGAAAATATATATTTCCTTTGCAAAATACTTTTGAAGACTTCATCATTTTGCAGCCTTGAACAAGTTGAATGAATTAAAATATGTTAAGAAAACCTAGCTACAAAGAACTTCTTCATGTCAAGCTAGTCAAGCGGGGGGAAACTGTTCGCCTTATCATATTAGGATGTGCGTGAGAATGAAATACCATACAGTAAATCATTTTTCAAAAGCAGTATGTACTTGTGACAGAAGCTTATTGTTCTTTATTTCGAAATATGTAAGTTTTTTTTCACGAAGAGCAAGGAGCCTCAGGAAATATTGTGGGAATATTTGACTCCAAGCTCTTTAAATCAACCCGAACACCTGCCGAAGCAACGTGCTAAAAATAAAACTATTTGCAGAATTCTACAAAATAATTCTTAAAATAGATTATACCAAAATATATAAAAGCGCGATTGAAACCCAAGAGAACGCCACCTTCTTGATAAACGTGCTAAAAGAATGAGTAGACTAAGATTAGAATACAACCACGCATCTCTTGGGTCATGTGGGTGCTTTATTATAATGGTCAGGGGGTCGGGGGGGGGGGGATTCATAAAGCTGTTCGTAAGTTACGAACGACTTTACGCACGATTGGAACATGTTCTTGGGTACTAATCAGATTCTCATTCATTTACATATAGCATAAAAAGGTATCACCACTCGCGCGTGAAGTCGTTCGTAACTTACGAACAGCTTTATGAAACACCCCCAAGATCTCTCAACCTGTTGCTTACTGGAACCGGGCGCTCCCTGCACATAACCTATGGGAAATGGAGAATTCAGTAACGAATTAGTTAACTAATGACAGACTATATGATTATGTGTGCGTTCACGCCGAGTTTTATTTTAAATGGGGCCTGTAACATAAAGAGATAAATCTTACGATCAATTGTAACTCTTTTAGTACGTGGTTTGCCATAGACTTACGATTCAAATCAGTCGTAAGACTGACTGTATTTTTTTAATGTTACAGGCCCCTTGTTTGACTATGATGATCATGCTTGATCACAATTTGCTGTCCATACTATGTGAGGGCTGACGAGGCATTCCGTTTGACGCAAGGGTATATCGCAGAAAGGGAGGAGAGGGGAATGTATGCACGTGAGTTTGAGTTCAAGTGCAAGTGAAGCATGTGGAGTATGGGGATTGAGAGGGGGGTGCTGATACCCCAATTACGAAATTACCGTCAGCAATCTTCTCTTTATGCATGTTATTGGGTTTCATCAACCCATTTTCCTTGTATGGAAGAAAGAACAATATAGCAAACAAGCAAACACATTAAAAGGATTGAATTTTGAAAAATCCAGCTTTAATCTAGTCGGTAAATATTGATACGTTTATGGGATATATTTTTCTTCCTCGTTTGAAATTTATCTCCCGGTAACCTATATTTGTCCGCATAAATCAGCTCTCCGTACAGCGCACAAAGCAAACGTTGCACAGGACTGGCCGTTTGAAAACATGTTTGAGAATGAATGCTCTTCAAGTATAAAAAAAAAAAAATATAGAAAATGGCATGGACGTAGCCTCTTTCGGCTCATTGTTGTTTTCGTAAAACTGATGCAATTAGCATGATGCAATTAGCATGATTAGGAAGTGGACATGTACCTTCCTTGGTTGAATAACAAACAACAAAACAAATAAATTTGTCTCGCCTTCGTGAGTTTTCGTAATATCCCGATCTGCTTACCAGGGGAAATTAGAACACGGCAAGGGGTCATTTTACCGCCTTGATTATTGGATTATTCTGTTCAGACATTACACACGAAGAAAAAAAAAAGGTTCAATTTTGCACCCTTCAAATGGTACACCAGGAGTTCCTTTAAGGTGCAACTTTGGACGCATAGAAGCATTATGCACCATTAAGGGTACAGTGAGCTACATTTGGCACCCTTATGGGTGCAGAGTTATACCATTTATGGAAGGATGCAAACATTTCTGCACCATTTAAGGTGCATAATTGCATCTTTAAGGGTGCAGAGGGGCATTTCCGGGTGCAAACAAGTACAAAAGGATGCATCTTTAAACCTTTGTCATGTAGGGTGCAAGACTGTACCCCAAAAGGTGCTGCTATTGTAGCATTTGTGGTACAAATTTGTACCTTTTTGTCTTAGAGTGTACAGAATGGGACGAAACACATGCATTTATTGATTGCTAATGATAAAAAAATACTTAAGCTTGGTGTATTAATATTTGGTAGTAAAAGTAAGTAAAGAGAGGTGGGGGGGGGGGTCCGAACGACACCTGAAGTCATGTCACTAATCATCTGTCGTATTGATTAAAAATAACGTTCAAGCTCTTTGTCAAATTGAAGTCATGCCGTGTTTGCTAGAGTGTGATGTTTATTTGTTGACTTCGAAAGCCATCTTTTTGTTTTTTTAAAAATGTATTATTTTTTATTTGAAGACATTTACTGATTTAGGTGATTATGGTAAGCGAAGACGTAACTAAGGTCGATGGTAACTAAGGGACAACAGAAAAACAAAGGATTTGATAATGCGAGGAAATAATTTCGTCCAGTTCCAGATGTTCTTTTTATGATTATTGATAAGCACGTTGTCATGGAATGTGTTTTGTTGATTTTCATTCACAGAAAACTTTCTCATCGTGACGCTGGACGCACAGGAACTGAATCAACTAAACAAGAGCTCCTCTCATCTCGACCAAACATTCGACCAACCACATTTGATGGTTGTTTCTTTCTCAACACGCCATCCCAGGTCATCGGCATAGCAACATTAAACACGAACCACCAACACTGCTCTCGTAATAGCCTCTCATGCCGACTTCGTCCAACTTATAAACGACATCGCTAATCAGTCTGTGGCATGCCGGGGACGACGCCTTATTAGTTCAGCATGCGCCGCAGAGAGTTGAATGAGGTTTGAAATCGTCCAACACATGTTCTCCACGGCAACTCATTTCGCAAACTCGCATAAAGTATAATCAAACTCTCGCAAGCTTCGGTTAAGAGACATTGTTGTTTGCTCTAAAATTACATTTCCCAAGAAAGACGACATTGCATGACAAACAAGATCACCGCTTGAGTAGATGAATCGCGAATCTAATTTTCTAGATAGCGCTGTTTTGTGTGTGTTTTTACCCGTAGCAGACGACAACCCAAGAGTGCCTCATGCCTATTCTACCTTATTTCTCCCCGCGGAGTGTCGCCGTCTCATGCTAAATTGAAATAAAAGTTGTAAGGATTCATGATTTGACCTAGAAGAAGCAATACGAGGCGATATGGTAAGTCATATTCTCAGTAACACTTTGATATTGTGATTTATCTTTCTTTGAGGTTTCTTTTATACATTAATAATTGATATGTAGTCACTTGCTTTCGTGGATATCTCTGTAAACTTTCACCATTCATTTTTATTTTTATTTTTTTTGATTTGTAAAGAAAGAAACTGAAGGAGCGATAACTATCCAAACATATATGATTTTATGAAAACAAACGAACAAAAGTCTTTCCTGTGATCATGCTGACTGTGGTATAAAATACCTTCTTTTTTTTTCTTCTTCTTCTTTTTTGTCCTTTTTTCATCTTTACACATAAATTTCAAGAAAACGGTCTGTAGAGGTCAATTAACACGATGATCGACCCACATTATATGATTATTTTACTATCATCACATCTTTGCCATATTTAATTTTTCAAAAAATAATTTGATGTGTTCCTGTGGCATTGTAATTATATAAAGAAAAGCAAATAGCTGTTTAAAAAGAGAGTATTAGCCCTAAAACGGCCGGGGAGGGGGTTGAATCGACCCCCCCCGTAAATTTTTTCGCGATGATTTTTAAACCGTAAAAGGTTTCGCCACGACCTTTCATGAATTTTGAGCCCCCAGTCTTACGCATCTTTTGATACCGAATTTACCCAATTTGGACCTACGGTTCTCGCGCAGCGCGGTATATTTACAATCGTGCGCGCGCCAAAAAAGTGAATTTTCCAATATTATAACACATGAAATGGCATAGTATGGGATGAGTTGTGTATGAATCCTGTATGTATGCCAGATTATTTACCAAACAAATACACATAATGATATTTTCTATGTTTGAATAAATATTTATGATATCCAAGGTCATGACCAAGCTCAAGCTCAAGGTCAAGGTCCCAATTTTTTTTTCAAACGTAAGGAAAAACAAAGGAATATATATATAAGAAAATTTTAAAAGCAATAGAAAACATAAAAAAATTAATTTTGATACCAGATTTTCTTTTCAAGTGCATTGGAAGGAATGCTACAAAGAATATTTTACACCAAAAATTGGGATTCTAGGAGCTTTATTTTCTGATTTAGAGTAAAACGTATGATTTCATTCATAAATTAGCATGATTGATTAATATGAAATAAATAAAAAGGAAAACTTCAATTTTTTTATAGTTTGGTAGACTACGCATCAGGTAACGTGTGTGCCAATTTTTACGGCGTTTTCGCGATCGACGTCTGAGATCTCGGGGGGGGGGGGGGTGAATCAACCCCTCCCCCCCCCCCCCCGGCCACAGAACAGCCAAAAAAGCCCGGCCTGGTTAGGGTTAAGTGACAGCAGATATTTATTACTGCGTGCATTCTAGTCTATTTATTTATTTATTATTCATTTTCAGTTTTATTTATTCAGGGTATAGCTCTTCAGTTATATAAACTGCTGTTCTCGAGGTCCCTGCAGTTTCCATCTGCTCCGTAGAGAGCCATATTATTATCTAAGAATAACCACTGCCTGTTTTTCTTTAGCAATTCTGCAATTCTCAGGGATCTTTCTACACAGTATTTAAGACAGTAGAAAGGCAACAGTTGTCTGTCACTCTACCCTTACGCTGGGTCTAAGCTGGGCCATGATTTCCACGATCTCCACGATTAAAAAAAAGTGTGGATCTCGAGGATTTATTTGGGGGGGGGCGGGCACCAAGTATGCTAAATAATATTTAAAGATATTCCCGCTTTAGTTTAGGGACGGCTATGCACCTGTCCGATTGCATAAGGCATTGAATCATCTTTTCTTATGTTCTTTGATGGCCCACGATCCCCACGATTTAAGAGAATCATGATGAGCGTGGGGGGGGGGGGGGTCTTGGGGTCGAATCGTTATGATCTTGAGGGAGCTTGGTGGAATCCTGATGAGCTGTGATGAGTATGACACAATTTTTCTAAAGTTAAACAAAAAATTTCTGCGATTATTCCGATTTGACGCCAAATCTTGAGAGAACGTGATAGAACGTACATTCCGCAGCAGACCCTTACCATGCTTTGCGCCTTCTAAGGGGATCTTGGTAAGCAAGAAAAGGTCATAAAATAAATCATGGAGCTCCCTGCTTTGTGCTTTAAATCGTGGAGATCATTGGCAGGGTGGCCCAGTGCAGGGCACCTCCCTGCCCAGTGTAAACCCAGCATAAATAACCTCGAGAAGGTTTTACTTTTACCGATTTTTTGTCTTAAATAAACTAATAATGCCTTTGAGTTGTGTGCATAAAATAATCACAACAATATTTTCTCGTTAGATTAAAGGCAAAGATTATTTGTGATACGAATTGGTTTTTCCTAACAGGTTTGTAAGAACAAAACAATGAAATATTAAATTCTGTCCTAAATTATTACTAGAAAGAAGGGGCATTGCATTTAATCCCCACATGACAGAAGCAAAAATAATGTAAAGGTCATACCCTAACGATTGTTAATGTTTATATTACAAACCGTATAAAAAATATCACATAAAAATTTTTCCTTAAAAATTTATTTCATTGTAGAGAAAAATGCAATGTTAAGCCTATAGCATAGTTAAATTAAGTGTAATTATTACATGAATATAATGAGCAGAACAGAGATACGCAAAGTTTCGAATATATTACTTGTGTATTTTAAATTCTGAAATTAAAAGATCAACTAGGATACGTCCCTGGTCAATATTAGTGTCGATACGACTTGTATCAAATTAGTCAGTAGCAGCGTTTTATAACCATGACAACATCCATTCATTTTACCCAGCATGCATTATCATGTGATTACCCTTCCACATGACCCATTCGGATGATTTAGTTCCAAGGCTTTTTTGCCTTGGTTCTCCATTAGAAATGACCTAACGAGAAAAGCAAATATGAAAAAAGAGATTTGTCTCTTCTTATGTTATTATTTATTTTGTGTGGCGTTTCTTGCGCTCTGATGATGGAGCATTTACATTTCAGTAATATGCATAGATAACGAACAAGAACATAATGACAGCAAATAAAACGAGGACATCAATGATGTGATGCTCATCCGGCATCTGGCAAACAAATTCACGTAATTTTTTATTTTCACCAAGATGACACTGTGAGACAATTGGGTGGAATAAATAATTTCCTTGACAAAATTTCAAAATTTTGTGTAGCTCTACCAGATGAAACAAGAAAAATCAAAATCGGTTGACAAATGAAGAAGAAGCATTTTTGTAATTTTCGAATAAATTTCGCATAAATTGGCATAAATGTTTTTTAGACGAAATTTCAAAATTCTGTGTAGAAGTTCAGTGTACCTTACGTAGCTCCACCGGATGAAACAAAAAAAAAATCAAAATGAGTCCACAAATGAAGGAGAAGAAGCATGTTTTGTAATTTTTCGAATAAATTTCGCATAAATTAGCATAAATAATTTTTTAGACAAAATTCCAAAATTCTGTGTAGATGTTCGGTGGACCTCATGTAGCTCTACCGGATGAAACAAAAAAACATCAAAATCGGTCAACAAATGAAGGAGAAGAGGCATTCTTTGTGATTTTCGAAAAATGCACATAAATTAGCATATTTAATGAGTTTCAAAATTCTGTGGAGAAGTTTCGAATCCCCCATCTAGTGCTATCATATAAAGCAAACGGATTTGAAATCGGACAAGAAATGACGAAGAAGCAGCATTTCGAAATTTTGGACGGACGACGGACACCAGACGACAGACGCCGGACGACGGACGACGGACGCCACGCCACGGCATAAGCTCATCTGGGTCCATTCAGGCCGGATGAGCTAAAATCAAATCAGGAGAAGATGAGAAATTATACATTTTAAGGATTTCAGGAATCTTAACTAAAACACCGACTGGAAGCGTTAAATTTTGTGAGACATGATAAAGCGCCGCGAGCGCACAGCAAAGGCGGATATACAGGCGCTATAGAAAAAAGCCATCGTTATCATCATCATCATCATCATCATCATCATCATCATTATCAGAACATCACTCCTAACATCTCTTAACTAAAACGCTGCCTAAACAGGTACTCAAAGCGTTAAATTTATCAAATTGTGTTATGAAAACGAAGTGAGGATTCGTATTATTTCTACTTATTTGTATGTAATGATTTATTTTGAATGAAATCTCTAATGAAAAATAATGGAAAAACAAAAAAATCTCAAACACTCCTTTTTTTTCCAAAATGATACGAACATGACCATGGCCTGATGAATGAAGCGGGCTCCCATGCATGAAACTGACGGATTTAATGACTATCCTTTTTTGAGGGGGGGGGGGGGGTCTGATTATTCTAATTCCTGATTATGCATGGGCACGTTGCGTTCCTGATGAAATTGAAAGGAGTTTTAAAGATGTGGTCTCGAATAGAACAGTACCATCAGCCTGTCGCCAAAATGGATGTAATGCTCTTCTCCCGTACAATATATTCCGTTCCTCTTGAAATAAATTAACCAAAGAAAATATCACAAAACATCAAAAAAGCAAACAAACAAAATAGGACGAAACAAGAAAACAAAAACAAGAGTAAAAACAACAAGCAAATTAAAAGAAACAAAACATGACATGAACACACGCCTTTTCAAAATCAAAACACTGACAAATATCATATTTCAATTATAATACTATGAATAAAAAAGGAAATAGAAAAAAAGTACCTTGATAAGAGAAGGGAAATGTGGAAAATAAAGGCATCAACCATCATTGTCATGATTGTAGACATTCTAGAAATTGATAATTGAAGCCCATCTTGGTCTTTTAAGCACATGCAATGTAATCGATATTTTTACACTGTATAGTGAAATAAAGATTTTGAAGTCGGTTTTATTCATGATGTTTATTGGAGAATAAAGCGATATTTCCTGCGTTCCCGCTAATATGTTGTGATAATTCATGTAGAACAAAATCATACCTTTGGTAACATTGAGTGTTCATGTATTAGAATATAGAGTGCACACTGTGAGGAGGTTCTATGGTTTCGGCCCAATTAGGAATGTTTTTGCCTCCCCTTGTTCATCATGTTCATATAGCTTACTAGTCACAAACCTAGATCAGACTGTACCTAATTCGATGATGAATTCTCGCAAAAAAATCGTAATTGAAAGGAAAGCCACATGACCTAGAGAGATGATCGAATGAGACTGGATCTCCAAGTCTAACCTATCAATCACATCTGTCATGCAGCACTGTCATGTGAATCGATCATGTAAACATGAGGCGAATTCTCTCAAATCATTAAATAGCTCATCTATATATAATCGGCTAATCGAAAATAAACATGTCTATCTTCTGCTGATTTTGCATGGAGTCCAAGCTTTGATAAGTTGAGTTCCGATGCTTCCTTAGTCATCGATTAAATGGTTTATTTTCTTGCATGTCTTGGTTTACCGATTATCCATCAGAATGGGCTCTCGGGATTCTGATGTAGAAGGGGCTCCCATATCTGTTCTATATGATATTCAGTCGTGACCCACCAATTAAACTGTGTCAGTGTAGTCATGCGATATCGTTTTCATCGCATGTAGTCGATTATCTGTCAAAGCACGGAACGTAGAATGATCCTTCCTGTCAACGAATGAAACAGTAGGGCCCCTTAGCAAAGGTCTACAGGTGAACAAAGTGAAAGTGTAGTCACTGGTTGTTTTTCTTTTTCATTCTGTCTTTTTGAAATTTTTAACCAGACATGAAGGACGCGGTTGTACGACACTTTTGTAAGCTAACCGAACACTGAACTTTAACTCTGGACCAAGCCCTCTAATAACAAACCATCAGGCTAACCCTAATTATCAAACTAAAACCATAATGCAACCCGGACCACAACCGTACATGATTGACGAAATGAAGCCCGGAACCACTGTCGCCATGGTCGCCGAAGCAAAATGTCCGGTTCCATGCAGACCGGGGTCTGAGCTTTCCTTTTCATAGGAGTACAGAGCTTTATTGAGGTCTAAATTAATCATCGTCAATCGTCAAATTGGCAACAACTGCTACTTTTTCTCCAACTCTTGCATAGTTTGAATAGAATAGATTTGAACCAAAATGAATTATATTTGTAAAATTTAATCGGAAATTGCGAATTTGAACACGGTCGGAAAGAGTGATTATATAATATTCACTGCATTGCTAATTTAAAGATTTTAATGATTAGTTACAATTGAATTGCTTTAATTCGAGAACGCCACACTATATTGCATTGGAAAATGGACCCAAATTTGTCAGTGAATTTTCCTCTTTCTGCTCATGTATAATATGTACTGCCCAGCATTCTGGACCAACAGATCCTGCAAAAATGTGACTTAGAGGAGACACTGTACCTCATTGGGTTAAACACGACTTAGGCCGAGCTTCAAAAATGAGTGAATACCAGTCTTGATTGTCCAAGTATATCTTGTCCATTTTATAATAATGATAATGATTAGACTATAATCATATACTTCTCTATGGGCTGTACATACAGAAGTAAAACATAATGCATGTATACCAACTAATATTTATGTCAACCATGTTAACAATTTAACTAGGTAATACATAATACGTACTAAAATTAAACAAAATAGGTGAATGCAAATAATGTTGAGTTAGGCGGAAAAGATCGATGTTATTTAAAGTCCAGATTTGAAATTTACAAAATGGTTGCTTGAAACCTTTCTACTCATGCTTTACTCACCGTTGTTTTTGTTGTTATTGCTGTTATGCAATGTGCATAGAATAAGAATTTAGGTACACAGTGCGTGAAATGTGTAATCAGTAAAATGAATTTTATGGCAAGATCACGAAATGGGCTAGGGAATAACATGAATAAAGGGCTGTCATGGCTTTGTGTGTGGAAACCGTCGCCTATTACATGTACATATCCATCCTCTCATAAATTTCGCATGATTACCTCCCTTCAGCAGTGTTCCGTGAATATGGTGGCGTAATATATATAACATTAAAAACGACCTATCCTTGGGCTAACGACATTCCTAGGTTGTGATAGTGCATGAAAACCTGAGACGTCTCGAAGCGCTTTTTGCAGAAATATCAAAATCTCGGTTGCACGCCTATGCACTTTTCTCCACTCCAAGGGGAAGCTAGCCAGGGGCCAGTTCCATAAAACTTACTATAATAGTAACTTTACTATTATAGTAACTTACTGGATTTTGATTGGCTATTGATGATGTCATGTTGCTCAACAGCCAATCAAATTCCAATAAGTTGCTATAATAGTAAAATTACTATTATAGTAAGTTTTATGCAACGGGCCCTAGGTGCATTTTTCAAACACTTTCGCATCCATACCAGTTCCCACTTAATACCTGGGTGGAAAGTGGCAAATGTAGATTAATTTCTTGCCAAAGGTGCGCGCCGGGAATCGAACCCACGACCTTCATATCTCCAGTCAAGTGTTCAAACCACTCAACTGCTCAACTAGAACACCTCTGCACAGATTAGGATATTACTGACAAAATTTCACATAGTTGTTTCGGACATGTTTAACATGTTGAAGGAATGAAATGAAAGGGAGAAGAAAAGAGAGGTAAAGAGAGAGAGAGCGGGGGTGGGGAATACTGATAATCATACAGGATTAAGCATGTTGGGGGGGGGGGCGCAAAAGCAAATGTTCCCCTTTTCGTCCCAATGTAACAAATTGTTCATAAATTGCAGACTGCTTTAGTTCCAAAAATACTTTTGTCTAACATGCACGTGACATAAGGCCTAAAGGAAGAATTGCGTCTCTAAAGCATCATAATCTAATTCTTGCCCTGGGTGTTAAGTTATAACATTACATCAAATGGTGAAAAATGACAATGTTGTGCGTGCAATAACTGTTAGGGATTCTGATTTCATCATAGAAATGGGAGATACAGATGAAAATAATCCTTGCTATAGATAATGATATATTAGAAAGGAATACCGGTGCCTTGACTTAAATCAATATTCTACAGATAAATAGGGGCTTCGGACAGAAAGTAAAAACTTCTTAGGTGGAGAAAGAAATATAGAAAGTGCAAAAAGAGCAAGTAATTTCAGAAAAGCACAACAAACGCAATTAATTTAAGTAAACACGATGGACAGGACAGCAAATATAAAGAGTGAAATCCTGTATTATATTTATTTTAATAAAAGGTGCGATTTTCTAAGAGTAATAACTGGGGTGACTACAATGATCTGTAGTCTGTGGTATAACAGCCCGTAGAAAATCTGTCAATATAACGTATGTGTTGACATAATGGTTCTTTTTGTTTGATGCCAGAAAGGCGTTAGAGGTAATTTTTAAAAATGCCTTTATCTGAGGTTTGAAAACCTACCCCTGCTATACCCCCATACTTTAAAAACTGAACTGTTCGATCATCATTTAAAAAGGCCGAGGTGTGACTACATTTTAAAAATTGTAGATTAGCACTTTGAACATGCTAGATTCAACACTATAAAATGTTAAATCACCATTTATAATGTTGAATCCAGCATGTTCATAGTGTTAATCTACTAATTTGAAAATGAAGTCACTCCTCAGTCTTTTTGCAGTCTGATTTACATTTTAATTGGCAGAGTGCATCACAACAATTCACAAATGATAGAAAAATACGAATTATTTCAAAATGTATGTTGAAAGTGATCCATAGTTGGTGTGGTTAGGCGGTTATGCGGTTTGGAATGCAAGGATTATGATTATTCACGAATTGCATTTATGAATAAAACGTTATGATTATATTATTGCATGCAGGCCTCTATGGTCTGTGCCTGAATATTCTGCATTTTTCGCATTCCTTCTTAACTCTCATTTGTATCAGCATCCATTCAAAGGTATTCCATTTTCAACATGTTCAAGTTTATCGTCAGGCATGTCAGGTCTTAAGTTTTGACCAATATCTTAGGATAGGAACAAAACCGTTGAAGTAATCCATTGATACATAGAGTTATAGACTTTTAGAGCTGGGCCCTTTTGCAAAAAAAGTTGCGATTAAACGCTACTCCAAAAATTAAAAGCAACTTGATTTTCAACCAATCAGAATCGAATATTATTATTTTTTTTTTGGCTATATTCTCATTTATTTTTCAATTCAATTCAATTCAAGCGTGTTTATTTCCCATGTATCATATAAACATATCAAACAAACAGAAATTACAATATAAGAAAAATGATATACAAAAATTGAAGCAAGTTGGCAATAAGTCTTAGATACATATACAAAACCTATAGCATGATTATACAGGAAATAGAAAATATGAGAAATGGGGAACTAAAAAAATCAAAGCTTGTGAAACATTTTTGAGACTTGCATTTGATATTTTGAGTTGCGTTTAATCGCAACTTTTTAAGCAAGAGGGTCCTGAACCGCTTAATGTGTTCAAGACCACTGCACCACCATGACCACAGCCCAATATGAATCTACCATGTTTACGGTGCAGTATTTTTCAGAGCGCACTGACAATCTGTCTGCTATGTTTATATGCATTCAGGGACATATTAGATAAATTCTGTTCGTTTTGATTGTGCTATCATTTCAACTACTCCCTTATCCTTCCTTCCTCGTATCCTTTCTCTCCTCTCATGTAATAATATGCTTACAGGAAGAACAGTACATAGTACTGAAAAAGGCTACCCTGCGTAAACAAATCATTATGATAATGATGGTGATGATTATGATGATGATGATGATGATGATGATGATGATGATGATGATGATGATGATTATGTCTCTGTGAATCTCTCTAATACATGTATTTAGTAATCAATGACGTTTAGCACTTGCGATGTATCTACAATTACATTCAAGGTTCATACCTAACATGCCAAATACCTTGGTGAGAATCAAATGATATAACTTTGATGGGTACCATTTCATTTAATAACAATTCACCCTGATCTGATTGTTGACATTAGATTACCTGTGTGAATCTATTCCATACTCAATGGTGCCATGGTACCCAATCACCACCATTATCGAGATTTAACCAAATAATTATACAAGAGTTTGTATGTTAAGGTTTCTTGTTAACACGTGTATTAATCTGACCTAAATATCCTGCCGCCCGCGAATTATTAATCTAAAACAGGAAAGGTGTTATCAGAAGCCGCGGAACGTTTTTGAAAGTGGGGGGGGGGGGGGGGGGCTACGCGTACAAACAGGAAAATCACTTCCGGGTTTTTGTACAGCGGCAAATGTGTCTACTCAAAAAAGCGGGGGGGGGGGGGCTGCAGCCGCCCCCCCCCCCGCTCCTGTGGTTCCGTGGCCCCTGGTTATAGCAACCATAAGTGTTTTAAAAATGCTGAAAATGATAGACCTTATCTTATATGAAATGACTTGCACATATAGTTCCCAAGGTATCGTCCTCATTAAGTTTGTATTACAGACTTGCAGTATATCACAAAAGCGACAAGCACTTATATGATTAAAACCATTGCAACTATGCAACTATTGCGCAGGGACTCAGCTGTGAGTCTGTCAAAGGAGGTGTACTCTACACGATCATATTCTTTATATATAATTGTTCTGATATCTTTCATCATTCATGTATGGTTTAGTGAAATAGTTTAGTTCTGTTAATCCAATTAATTTTCTTTAAAATTTCTCACACGTTCTAACCCTTATATAGAATATGGGGCGCTTAGAAGCGACAGTATTTGGCGCATAATAAATGATATGTTGTATTCTTATTATTATTATTATCATCATCATCATCATCATCTTTATCATTATCTAAAAAATTCCATAACACAACCTAAGCTGGAGGGATAAATATTGATTGTTATTTTCTCTTTCATGATTTGATGAAATGGCCTAATTCCTCTGAACTCATCGATTAGACCTGCTTGCAATTATTGTGACATAAAATTCCAGATAACCTGATAACAGACTCGTTCCTTTATCACGTTTATGGATAATCGGAATGTAATGAATTTTGCACGGTTGTTCCAGATATCCGAAGTATGGCCGTATGAATGGGACAATAGATAATTATTTGAAACCTTGATGGTCAAATTAGGTTCATGCTCGTTACAATGGCAAATTTCCAACTTTATTGTCACCACGATAGCTAACGTATGAAATTAAATAATTTTCGGTTATTTCCACGCTTAAAAAGGTTTACGGCCACAGAGCAAAACACAGTGAAAATAAGGTATTTAAAAAAAAATCATGGTCATTTCGATCACAATGTGAATCTTTAATTACGGTATTTTAGTTAGATTAGATCTTTATTGCCACAAAAACATTTGGGAAAAAATAAAACGCGTGTTCCATTCTGTATTCATTTTCCTCCCGTAACACTTGAAATTGATTTAGGAATATCTAAAACTAATGGATACTTGAGAGAGAGTTGCGCAGTTCCTGAGGAATAATGTTAGAAAAGGGGGAACTTTATTTTGGGAAAGACGTTTAAATTTTCATGATCTCAAGAGGAGTACTCGTCATTGTGATTTGTATGATGTTTGTCGAAATCTGTCTGGAATCCAAACGTTGCTGTGAACAGTAGAACTCCCTTGACTATTTTTTTTTCATCGAAACTCAAATATAAAACGATTCCATCGAATTCAAGACACGTTTACTCTCTTTCATGAAGTCATATATCATACTATTGATACAGTGTTCAGCTCGAGTATTTACATTCTATGGTAACTAACCAGTTAAGCTCACAAATTAATATGATCACTATCGACATTCACGACATTTTATTTTCATCATCCTTAGTCCATAATCAAACGTTTTTGACAATCACTCTCTCATACTTTGCCAACTCAACGATTTGAGCTGCACGTAGACCGCTTGTCATAAGAATTTAACTACCTACCTATCGTCTTTGAAACCTCTTTTCCGTGAAAATGAATTATTATCCAGTTATCGATGTAAGTGAACCACCAGTATATTTCTATACCATTTCATCTAGTATCATTATTTAGCACACGCGAAAAGATTTTATTATAAATGTTATTAGATATAGGCCTGCATACAAAGTCATCAAGTTTCAGTTCTCTAAATTTCTAAAAGAGTTTTCACGTCATCTACCCCCACAATGTCATATCAATCAAATTTTAAAAGCAAAAAAATATGTACATCATGGCACGCATTTATACCAAACATTCAAACAGTGACTGAAAGCTATGAAACGCTGTTTAAACCTAGCTTGAAAATTGATCTATGGATATTTAATACAATTGGGAACTTGAGAAAGAACTGCGGAGTGCTAAATAAGATGAAACGGATAAATGATGTAGAGAAGAAAAGGGACTTTGGTTTATGCAAGAGAACAACATTATTTTCTTTAAATGGAGAAATAGGGTGACAAAATTTAATATTAACGTGATTTAGATGATTCCAGCAGAAATCTGTTTAAGGTTCAGTCGTTGATATGAAAGGTGTAAATAATATAAAATCATTCTGTCGAATTCGAGACCAGTTTGCTCTCTTAATCCATTTTATGAAACCATATATCATACTACTGACAATTACTGATACAGCATTCAGCTCGAGTATTTGCATTCTATGGTAACTAGCTTAGCTCACAAATTGAAATGATCGCTATCGACATTCATGACATTTTCTTGTCAACGTTCATGTGCTATACTACAAGGTTGTTGACAACCATCCTCTATTGTAAATTCTCTATGTTATTTTCTTTACTGACGGTATATTTGCTTATCAGTTTTGTAATGGTTACCTTGGAAGTAAATAAAGCACATCGACATAGGCCTAATTAAATGCAACTAGTTTTTAATCATTGGATTACCACACTTTAAAGGATAAAATCTGACACATTGTTTGCATTTAATCTAAATCAAATAAGTGACCTTCCAGGTTAGCAAAATCATGGACATGTGCTTTTGATATAATTAGCCATGGCTTACTTCTTGAAATAATCTTTTCTTTTCACAAAGACAAAATAATAATTGTGTCAATTTACATGTGTCACCTCTATTAACAAGGAGACATGTGCAGTAGGTTGTATATACAGATTGGTATTTCATAAAGCTGCTCGTAAAGTTACGCATAACTTTACGAACGACTTGAATATGAAGTGCCAAATGGGATGCCCACAAGTTTTCTTGACGTTTTAACAAAGTGTGACTTCATTTCGCATAATCTCAATTAGATTGTGGCAAAAATTATATTTGTTTATGAACGATAGTAATTTTAATCTACATCTGCATATTTCACCTATAGCTGACGTGATTTATAATGACTGAGAAGCACATATGGCTTGCTATAGTCAAGTCGTTCATAAAGTCCTTCGTAACTTTACGAACAGCTTTATGAAACATCCCCAGGGATGTTTTAATATGAAATGTTTGTACGTTTGTCTCTTAGTTATACAATCATTCAAGGGAAAATATAATTCATCTTAATGACAACAAAACAATACGAAACGATATAATCAGAAATGCTTCCGTCATTAGCTGCATATTTTTAGCGGTTTTACATAATTGGCAACCTTTTTCACCTTCACGTGTAGGTATACAGTGACGATTATTATGTTTGAAATCACTGTACAATACACTTACAAGGATGAATATATTTTCGACTTGACGACATCCAAACAAATTTAAATCGTGATCAGGATGATGTCATACATAGCCAAAATCACTTCCTCCAAAATCTTTTGGCGGGTTTTAATCATGTTAATCACCAAATCATTGACAACCTCTGTCACCCGCACGTGCACTTCAGCGTTCCTCTCTCAGTAAACAATATCTTAAGCAGGCGATATTGACAGTCAGCATTGAACCTATTGCCGCAATCAAGTTCCGATTGCTTTTCGATTGGAAATTGATTAGGTATTTCATTGAAACGAAGCGTTCTGAAGCGAGAAAGGTCACGATATTTACCTATGTCGAGCAACCATGAACGATCATTTGGCGATAAGTACTATCGGATTTGGGGTTTTATTTCGATGCTGAGGTTTGTGCGATGAAATTGTTTATAATCGGTTGGGCGACATAAACGGAATGTGCAAGCAAATTAATTGTTTCATATTTCATGTATACCAGCCTTTGTTTTTCTTCGACATTTTTGGTTCACTTAAAGTAAGATAAGATAACAGTTGAATCAATTTTGGCAGTACACTCAAGCGTTTAGTTTCTACAGCCGAGTGCATAAATGAATACTGGAATGAACATATAAATGAGATCAAGTAGAGCATGCAAACTCTTTAAATCGATTTGGTTCAAATAATACGTTTATAGTTTTCAAACATGAATGTTGCGATAAACCAAGTCTTTATTTTACTGTATATTATTATAGGAATAGATGACACACCATGCATTTGATACTTTTCCAGATCTACACAATAATGACTAGGTTCTGTTTTTTCAAATTATTTTATAATTTTTTTACATAATTTAAGAAAATTCACAAAACAAGTGCTGACAGATAACATATTAGATTAACCCAAAACAAGTAAAGAATTACGACATAACCTTCATTAATTAAAGAACAACTTTGCTTCATGATTGCATTTTTTTTTTCGGTTTTCTCTTTGGCAGTATGGGTTCATCAATATTTGCGTCAAGGCCCTGGTCACGGAGAAATTTGGAGAAGAAGCATGGATCAAAATCAAGTAAGTTTTTTTTTTTCTCAGGCAAATACAAGAAAGTTTGAGACCTTGACATTTCGAATGCCAATGACCGCCCTTTTATATAGATTACAAGACCTCTACTCTTTTTCACGGATTGTTTTTGTTGTTTTGTTTATATCTCCGGCAATTACTATGACTACTCTTTCTCGAGACAGGCATATCAAGATGCTATAAATTAGAGTTTTGGAAATGACTTAAAATGAATTTTAAAAATGTAGTTATCCTCTAAGGCTATTATCTAATGTCGAATTCCCACCCCTGACCGTTTCCTTAAACATTATTCCCCCCCCCCCCGAGGAAAAATGTCTTTATTATAATAAAACAATTATGACGGGGGATATTGATGGGATTATGTCATAATTTTGTCCTTGTAAGGAATAACTTTTGTTAACAAACATATTAACCAGGTTAATTCATAAGAACCGTTTCGAGTTTCAAGTATTGGTTGGAAGCCAGCACATTTAAGACTGCTCTTTTGTCTTCTTTTGGGCTCCTTTCCACATAAGATATCTTAAGCCCACCGCACACTATACGATCGGTCTGCGATCAGATTTTGGGAAAAATTATAACATTTGATATGAACATTCAAACATGTAAAATCTTAATGATCAAAGTTCCGAATAGTCGTATGAATACTAAAATCGAAATTCCGGGCTTATGCGAGCCTTCATGTAGGAATAAAAGCGAACTCATTCAGAATCGTAGAGACGTCATAGCAATCTTGCGATCGGCTATGATTTGAAGCCGATTTGGCTTTTACTCCGACGACAAGGCTTGTAGTTAACCAAAATGTCTATTTTAGTATTCCTACCATTATTCCGAACTTCAAATAAGATAAGTTTACTTGTTTAAACTTTGATATGTAATGCAAAACGACATTTGTTTGAAAATCGGGTCGCATTCGGATCGTATAGTGTGCGGTGGGCTTTATTCATGTCTCCCTACTCTGTCCTCTTTTGATTTTCTTGATAATTTGCATTTCAAATAAATAAATTGTTTTGAAAGTAATGAGTCTAAGGGTTTTGTTCAAAGTTCAGCCTGTTACCTACGAAAGCCTGTTCGTCCCTAAGCTTAAGAGTTAAGAGGAAATTCAGCAGGCAACAGATATACGATGTAGTCATCCGAGTGTGGTTGTCTGGTACCTAGGAGTTTGATCGTCCACCGTAGACTACAAGAAATTAGCTTGTATCCCCAAGAGTAGCTCATTGATTTACCCCCCCCCCCCCCTTCACCAGACAAACTATTTTGGCAACCTCTTTTTTGCACCATTACCATGCACACGATTATCTTCCAAGGCAAATACCCCCCTGACAACGTCCCATCATACAAATGCCCCATATAACATGTATAACCTTCAAAGTTCAAGCATCTTCGAAGGCCGTAGTTATCCTAACATGCTTAATGCCTAATGTCTGATTTTGCAAGGCAGAGTAAATTGTGTTTAGTGGTAACTTTCTGATGTATTTTTCCAGGGGCGATTCCCTCATGAATAGCTATTTTAGTTAGTTTTGTCTCGATGCTTAGATTGCTTACCCCTCTTTCCAACAGTGTGTTCCAAATCTGCATCATTACCAGAGGCATAAACTACATCAAGTTACTTTATTTTTCTATTGTTAATATCCTTGCCAGATTTGAGCAATCTATATTTTCATTATTCCTCGATCGAAAATGCCTTTTATCCTCTGATCACTGATAAAAAATTCCAATGACCAAAAAAGAGAAGATGCAATCTTGGCAATGAAGTGCTGCCGAGTGCTGCTGGCGGTCTGAAAGTTCTGTCTGTATGGTCTTTTCGACGTGATCATGTAACGGAGAATTAAGTCAACAGAATTTGAGACGTTCAGGCTTTGGGGTATTGAAGTCAATGACGGGTTACCGCAAATTATTAGCACGTGTGGGACTGGGATGAATTAAAAAATGGCGAGTGACGCAGAATCTTTCTAGGCTTACTTTTCTCTCACTTTTCGTGCGTTATTATGTCTAGATAATTCGCAGGCAACCATCTTCAGTCCGTCTGGTCTTTCACTCCCCCTTCTCAAATTTCTCTTTTGGTAACCCCTATTTTGGACCTCTCAAATATTCCACTTTGCATACCCTCTAACAATGACGATATTTAACCCCCTCTCCATACCGCCTCTCTCTCACGCTCTCTCTCTCTCTCTCTCTCTTCCTCTCTCCCTCTTCTCTCTCTCTCTCTCCCCCTTACTCGATATTTGCTCATTTATTAATTTGCCTTCTCATTCGATCCACATTAAATCAACAAATTCTTTCCATCATGCACTGGAACTGGATACCCAAATTATGCTCTCTCTCTCTCTCTCTCTCTCTCTCTCTCTCAATCTTACCAAACACTCTCTTTTTATATTTCCCTTCTTTTTTAGCCTCTTTCTTGTTGTTTCAGTTCTTTTCCGTTCAGTTTCGATGAGCATTCATAAATCATTATTGATCAGACTCGGAAAGGTGACATTTCCATCCCCTCCCAACTCTCTTCCCTCCACTTCTTTCTTTCTTGCTCTCTCTCTCTCTCCCCCCCCCCCTCTCTCTCTCTCTTAATCTTATCTAACACTCTCTTTTTTATATTTTCCTTCTTTTTTCTCTCTTTTTTTAAAGCCTCTTTCTTTATGTTTCAGTTCTTTTCCGCTCCGTTTCGATGAGCATTCATAAATCATTATTGATCAGACTCGGAAAGGTGACATTTCCACCCCCTCCCAACTCTCTTCCCTCCCCTTCTTTTTTCCTTGCTCTCTCTCTCTCTCCCTCTCTCTCTCTCCCTCTCTCTCTCTCTCTCTTTCTCTCTTTCTCTCTCGCTTATTCTTATCAAACACTCTCTTTTCTATATTTCCCTTCTATTTCCTTTCCCAATTATTCTTTTTCTCTTTTTATTCTCTTCTCCATTCCCGTCTTTTTCTCCCTAATTTCCCATCTCCTACTCATTCCCTCTCGCAAACACACACACACACCCACACACACCCCACACGCGCACTCCGTCCGCCCACACACATTTCTTTTTCTCTTGTTGTCTGTTTAGGTGTGCGCCCACCCTTCTCATGGTATTTCCCCTGCACCATCCCCGTCCTTCTCTCGTTCTCTCCATCCACAGTTATCACGGTTATAGCCAAGAGGGTTTTTCTTTAGCTGCGATGTTATACCATTGCTTGTGAAGCGGAAATTGCTCTCTATCTTCCTCATAGGACCTTGTGTCGGGATAGAGTTCTTGGTCGCAGTTTGGGTAAAGATCAAATAACATGTAGGATAGCAATCAATCCTTTAAAGGCGCCAGAACCCTGTAACTCCCGAGCGAAACATCAAGGGATTTCTTCGAAATAATGAATAACGCTACGCACGCGAAATTATGGAAGAACGAAGATAAATGTTTTCATTTCATAAGTTTACAAAATTCCTCTCGATCTTCCAACTTCTATGCATCAGTGTTTGTTTTCGTAACCTTTTTGAGGAAGCTGAAACAAAGAAACGAGAGACTCCGTTCAAGGTTGTTATCAGAGATTTGCCTTTAATTTAAAGGGATCCAGTAACTTTGTGAAGGCTTGAATTAATAAATTATTGAATTTTGACTTTTGTGTTGTATAAAGATGTTCAGAAGGGGTAATAAACAGCCAGGAATATGGAGGTTTTGACATATGATATGTTTTTTGTTTTTTGTTTTTTAAATCAAGATCTCTATCACTGAATACCGCCATTTGCAAAACCATCATGGGTATCCTTTTGCTTAAACACTGCAGTCTATAGGGCTAAAATGGCCTGGCATTTATGGTCACGTTTATATTTTCACCTTTTGTGAAGGAAATTATGATGCTTTTGATATGCATTTTCAAGGCTCCATATTTACACAATATTACATACACTGATAGCATTTAGGGCCATGCAGCTCAGATTTTCAAAAGTTACTCAACGGCCTTGATAGAGTAGGGATCTCGTATACTGTCCAAAACGCGGAAAGGGGCCATCGATATATGATACGATACGGGATAGGGTCGTATCATCTATATTGTATTTTATTTATTTAGGCACATTGCAGTTCAGGCAGTGAGATGCAGCTCTCTGATCTAAACCCTTGATTCTGAGCAGCGCCTGTATTTTGAGCAGTGATTCAGGAAATCCACTGGAAAAGTGTACGTTCTTGAGTGTGCCATGTCTGTACTAAATTTATCACAGTGTAAATTCACCTGGCAATGTCAACGGAATTATACACTGAGACGATTTCCAGTAGAATCAGGCTTTAGGCCCGTCTGGTTGTATAAACCATGTTGCTTGTTCAGACGATATTGACACCATTACACATGCAAACACATTCTCACTTGTCACCATCACAGCTACATGCAGGAAAATGTAGCGCGATGTTCGGACTTTTAACCCTGCCATTATTTCGCCACGCCAACCACATGCCAAGTAGAATTCCATATTTTCCGTCAGAAGTAATTTACGACGAAAATGCATGATCATGGATCATCATTTTTCAGCAAACATGGCAAAGATTAAAGGTATTGGTTATCATTGTTATAATTTAAAAAAAAACTCATTTTGCTACTTTGAAAAATTGGATAAACATAAGGGTTAATATAGTGTAAAAATACCAGTCTGACAGTTTCAAAGAATAATATCCACAGGAATTATTTTTAAATATTAGAAATGTAAACCAATGTTTGAAAAATATAATTTATTATAAGGACCGGTTGCACAGACTTAAGAAAGACGTAAGAAATGCGCATGCGCGCATGGCTCACCGGACCGCACTGTGTGTATTGGCGTATCACGCTGAGGGAGGCAGATAACGGTCTTTTTGAACTCATGCAAAACGGTCCTCTTATTTATTGTCTCTGAGACCAAAAATAATAAAATCGCGGTTTGCGTTTTACTAGCAGTTTCTCATTCCAAAGTATGGTTGGTTTCAGGGTTTTTGAGTACAAATACAAGTACTCATACACATGTTTCATCTAGTTTGAGAATTTTTTTTAAATCAGATGCTCACAAAGTTAGCCAATGCCTTTATTTCATGATTTCGTCACCCTAGTTACAAGCCAACAGTGGATTCAAAATCACAGACTGAGCAATTTTTTTTTTTTCAAACTCGAATTCATGTTATTTCTCTTTTAAACTTATTTGCAGTTTATATTTAAAAACTACAATCAGAATGAGCCCAAAACATACAAACTATTAAGAAAATTGTGGAAGATGTAGAGCATTGTAAAAGAGACCATCCAGAAATGTCTTGAAATCATTGAGAGGGAGGGGTCCGCCCACTTGACCGAAGGCCCACGAGACCGAAGGCCCACGAGGCCGACTTTTCTCGTATCGTATTTTCCTTCATTATAAATAATGCGCTATCGGTATATGAAATAATTATGTCTCCTTTAGCATGTTTAGTCCTCGTTGCCCCTTGATAATTATTAAACTTCCTTCTGGCACAGGAATTGGTCAGGGCGGTGTGATATTATAGATTATAATTTGCTATTTTCGGCCTCGCGGGCATTCGGTCTCGCGGGCCTTCGGTGAAGTGGGTTGTCACCGAGAGGGAAAGGGTGAATACAATAGTGAGTCCTCATACGACGTTAGCGGATGGTATCAGCTATTAGCCAGTACAATTTCTTGTAAATTTGGTGTTATTTTTAATCAAATGCGAGTGCAGAAAAGAAGCCTTATGTTATAAGGAGTAATATTTAATAAAGATATAACGAAATAGAACGTTTTTACCACGAGAGCCGGATGGGTAATCGCTCGCTTGACAGGAGTGCTGCTCGGCAGAAAGCGAATGCACAAATTAACAGCAAGGGTTACTTTGCGCAACAAGAAAACTTTGCAAAATAAACTTTTTGTCTTGATTATGCTTATAACAGCCTTTTTTCACCCACATGCATTAGCTTCCCCCCTGGAGGCATTTGAATATGAAAATCCCGATGCCTTTCTTGAGACTATCCAACGAAAAGTCACGTGTACGGTAGCGCAGGGAGATAACTGACTTGCACGATTGCAGGTTTGCCAGGTGTGACGATCGGCTGATGATATAGGTCTCGGTTTACAAAAGGAATTACACTTCACACAAGGTCGCAATTTCTCTCTTCCAAGTTAAAAATGCAAATCAATGGAGGGAAAAGTCCCCCAGCAAATATTGGCGTGGCAGAGAAATTTTTTGGAGCCAAAATGCGAAGGTGAGAGACTGTTTCGGTGCTTGACAGGGAATTTCTAATACGCCCCATAACCATGATAACGTTTGAGCACAAAATTTCCACCCAAGACAGCAAAGTACAAAAGCCCCCCCCCCTTTATTTTATTACAGTTTTCTGTCATAAATTTCCCCATGATGCCCCTTTGAATACATGTATGAAACAGCTTTTATCTTGATTATTTCGATAAAGCCATGACAACGCTGAATCAATAGGTGAATATACCACCTGAGACGTGTAGTTCGGCTTATTATTATTTGAAAGGCACGTCAAAAATAATAAAATGTGTTTCAGCTTTATAGACAGCATATTATTATCATCACTAGGTAAAAGAATTGTGAAAGAGTGAAGCAAGACGCGCCGCTATAGGCGGTCATTGATCCCCCGTACACCACTGAATTAAGAGGGTCAAAGCCAAGGAAATGAGAGGAGAAATCAAATTAATTCTTGACCTATGACCAACGCTTCTGTAATATCCTGTCCGTGTTCGCGTCCGTGCCTTGTAAGGCAGGTTGGGTACAATCGGAGAAATCCTGTTGCATATTGTTTGCAGCTTAAAATTGAACAGATGAACCGACGGAAAAATAATAATGTGCCGCCTCCTTGATGCCTGAACTTAAGCTTTTCATCCCAATGTACACGGTGTAGGTCTCTCTTTCTCCATCTTTCTTTCTTCGCTTCTGTCTCTCTTCCCATTCCTCTTTTCTCTCTGCCTATCCAGCATGTCCAGTCTACTCCTTTCTCTGAAACAGAGATGTTGAAAAATTTGTAGATTCATTGCGTTAATAAAATGGATATATAACATAAACATTATATTAGGTACATCAATCCGTTCTTCTCCCTCACCCCCCCTCTCTCTCTCTCTCTCTCTCGCTCCCTTCTTTGTTAATATTTTCCTTCTCTACTATGTTTATCTTTTCAGTTTAAGATCGGTAGAACTGATATTACTGTTGGAGAGCCAAGGCCTAACTGACCCGAGCTCTACATTATCATCAAACAGCCCAACTTCTCTCTCTCTTCCTCTCTCTCTCTCTTTCTCTCTCTCTCTCTTTCTCTCTCTCTCTCTCTTTCTTTCTCTCTCTCTCTCTCTCTTTCTCTCTCTCTCTCTTTCTCTCTCTCTCTCTCTTTCTCTCTCTCTCTCTCTCTCTCTCTCTCTCTCTCTCTCTTCTATACACCTCTGATAGTCAGGTTATTTTCTCTCTCCATCCCCTTGGCTCTAGATCCACCATAGATTAAACACAGTACGCCTCGGGGATGTTTCATAAAGCTGTTCGCAAAGTTAAGTATGACTTTACGAACGACTGGAATATGAAGTGCCAAATGGGATGTTCAAAGTTTTTCCTGACGTTTTTAACAAAGTGTGACTGCATTTCCCGTAATCCCAATTAAATTGTGGCCAAAAAAATACTTTGCGATAAAAATAAACAATAGTAATGATAATCTACGTCTTCTTATTTTACCTTTAGCTGATGCAATTTATAATGATTGAGAATCCCGTTTGGCTTGCCATATTCAAGCTGTTCGTAAGCTCATGCGTATCTTTACGAAGAGCTTTATGAAACACCCCTCTGGTGTGCTGTTGTTTTGTATTTCACCATCTCCGAACTTGATAAACCACCCAAGTTGATCTTGTCACACATTTCTGTTCCTTTGAGCTTCCAGTGGCATCGTATTTTCTACGTGTTTGTTTGTTACGGTCTTTCACACGTTCATGAAACGCGTTCCCTGGTTTACATTTCCATGGTTAACTTTGTCCTGAACCTCTTCTGGCATATGCTGTACTTATTTACCTATTTCGCTGTTGTTTATTTCATGCTATTCTTGAGTTAGAGCAACGGAATCATGAGGAGAACATGTTGTTTCTAAATGATTACTTGAATTGGGATTTATGTTATTCTTCGTGTCAGTAGTTGATATCTTTGCCTAGCCTTGGTCATCTTTCGATTTTATTACATTGCCGATTGTATTACATTAATGATTTTATTATGATATCAATCTTATTACATTACCGATTTTGTTGCATTATTGATTTTATTACATTTTCGATTTTATTACATTTTCGATTTTATTACATCACCGATTGTATTACATTATACATTTTATTATATTATTGATTCCATTACATCATTATTTGCACTTAATTTATATTCATTACTATCTTAGGCTCTGAGGATGGGTTTATTCGCAATATTTTGTTTTACCATTGCCGAGCTCGTATTCATTTTAATTGTTGAGGACTTCCGAACAATACGTTTTGGCAAATTATTTTAATCTGGGATCTTTCCATAAGTATGGTATCATACCAATATAATTTATCTTCCCAGATTACAGTAAGATCTGCGCAAAGACAACGGGCTCTATTTATTTGCTGTTACTGCTCCACAAATTTTTGGAAAAGTCCTATCCGGAAGAATCCTTTATGAATAACAACGACTGATAACTGTGAGAGCTGCATTTGAAATGAACGATGCGTTGAGTAATTTCCTGTCAGCGCTGAAGTACATAAATGTGTCGATGTTGTTTATATTGATCTATTCGATCACAAGAGTTGGAGATACTCCCGTCTTGGCATTGCAACATTCTCGTAAATTTACATGAAGTCATAGCTTTTTTTCCTCGTGTTTTGTGGGTGAAGTAAGGACATGTAAAAGCTTCCTACTAGGAAAATAAGCGTCATCCAAATTAGATATGAATCTATCATGAAGTAGGAGTGCGCTCGAAAATAGGTCAGTGCATGCAGCAATGCAGTCATGGACTCAACAGGTATAATTATGATGCATTCGTCAAGCTGCACAGCTTACACATTGACTTGGTATGCTCATTACTGCATTTTTTGTTATTCTGTAAAGGTAGTATATGTCTTGATAATATCCAAAAGCCTCGACGCAATATCATGCTCTACTTATCTATTAGTCGACCACCGATCTTGTATGTTTTTTTTTTTTTTTTTATAACTGTCGCAATTCAATTTTGAAATATCATATTTTAAAATCACACAGTTCATTCGAATTTTTAATGTTATTATGTGAGACCTTCTTTATATATATGTAGATAGTATCCAACAAAAGTGAGTACACCATTGAGGGTGTGCTTTACTTTTGTTGCCACAAATTTAAACAAAATCCTTCAGCTATTACATTATTGTTATGGAAGAGATAATTCCTATCAATACACCAGTCACAAAATTTCGTTCTTCTTTATCATAGTTGTAATACATTTATGTAAGAATTTACATTTGAATTTTAACATTTTGTAAAGGATGTACTCACTTCTGTTGGATACTGTATAACGATAATATGCCGTGAAATCGGAACATAAGTCTATTCATTCTTCATAGAAAGCATTTCAGAAGGCGATTGAAAATTCTGATGTAATGCTGGGATGTAAAGTTTTTTTTAAAGTAAACTTATTATCAGGAAAAAAAAAATTACCCCAAAGTAAGATGATGAAAGACAAACATATAAGGAAATCTGACTTATGTAAGGAAATTTCTAAATAGCTGCTCTTGGATTGTATAATCTATTCATTCTTCATAGAAATCATTTCAGAAGGCGATTGAAAATTCTGATGTAATGCTGGGATGTAAAGGGTTTTTTTTTTAAAGTAAAATTATATTTTTATTTAAAAATTAGCCCAAAGTAAGATGATGAAACACATACATGTAAGGAAATACTAAAGCGAAATCCCGTGCTCGTAAAGCTAAATTGATTGACATAATACAATATTGAATGACAGAAGAAAGGGCAAACGAAGTTTTTGGTTATATTGAAAAAACGATTTATCAAAAGGATTGACAAAAGTGCGTAATTGGTCGGGAAAACCAATAATAAACATTGAAGTAGAGAAGTGGGTGGGGAACCCAAGGATTGTCATTTTTCAGCGCTCGTGTTAGATGCAATTAAAGAAGTAAACATGGACGCCGTTACTGCTAAAAAGTGGACATAATTGATTCAATTTGACACTACTCTTAGACGTCTTTACAAAATCCATATATGTCAATATCTTATATGGCTGAATGACGTGAATAGTACAAATTGCATAAAAGCATTCGTCAAGACGGTTCTTTTGAAAGTTGTATCAAGTTAAAAGAGAACTTAATTATTTGTCTGAAATTACAGCTCATAGTATCTTTGTGGTCATAGTGGCAGGTCGTGTAACCGTTTGCATGCCTTCAGCTGTGAAATGTACAGTTTGCATGCCTTCAGCAGTTAAATGTACAAACATAAACACGTTTATTTTTTGTTTTCGACTTAATAAAAATCGAAACAAACAAACCTTCACAATAAAGAAACTTGACAACAGCCTACAAGATTTTTAGAGAAATGATGATGATGATGATGATGATGATAATGATATTAATTATCATCATCACAATAATGATGAAATAATAACAAAAATTGATTATAATAATGAAAATGATATTATCAAGATTAATTGTAATGATATTGATGATCATAATAGTAATAATAATGATGAAATGCTAATAGTAAGGGTAATAATAATAATAATAATAATAATAATAATAATAATAATACTAATGATGATGATGATAATGATACATAGATTCGTTCATGTATACTACCCATCACGTAAAGATCTAAAGTCTCTTCCGGAGGACTTTGAATATTATTACCATAGCTTTTCAAGCTGCCTTTACCATGTTTACAGCGCTCAAACATTTCAAGGATATAATTCCTGCCAGGTACACTTCACATGATAGAGTGTGACCAATGTAGATTGATGTCTTGTACAAGGACAGTAGCGCTGCGCCAGGTATTCGAAAACCCTTGCCTTGTTGATTAACCATGGATGTTCACAGTCCGGGTGGTGCGTAAGCGCCGCTGCACAACCGGTATTTAACGCGTAGTGCCATTGATAAACTTTCAATAGTGCGCGTCCCCTGAGCATGATCCCACCAATGCAAAGATGCGAAATATACAGCGCGCAACTAAGAATTTAAGTGCGACTTTAAGTCAAGCTTAACTCTTTTTGAAACACCCCCCGCAGACTTATCCACTAGACCACAAACCATCGAGGCCCAAAGTTTTACTTCTATTTCATTTAACGTCGTTCCTAATTCTCCTATGAAAATGGTGTTGGGTCTTGCATAGAATCATGTAAATGCGCTTTCTAATATTGGCAGAAGCTGATTAATTGACCATGTGTATATTGCCTGTTTTGGACACTTCCATTTCATTTCATTTCATTTCATTTCATTTCATTTCATTTCATTTCATTTTTATTCAGCTCTGAACAGAATTACAAGTACATCGTATACAATTTTATATGATTGCAGAAACTTATTTCCAACAGAACTATAGGACTCCAGGACAAGTAGAAGCATGACGCCCTTGGAGAACTCACTGGGAGCACTTTTTACAGTGGTGTATGCAGGTTCTTGAGTAGTCACTATCAACATCACATGAAATTATTATGGCTAGTTAAAAGTCCTTGTCATGGTCATGGAATTTTGTAGTTTCGTGGTAACCAACGGCTTAAAACGTAAGCTCCTGACTATGTCAGATGTGGAGTGTTTGATAGTTTGACGAGGTGTAATATCGCTGACATGATAGCTACGTGACTTGTTTATGTCAGTCAGCGAAATGCTTCTGCGAGAGAGAAGTCGAGTATTAATCCATCGAATGGTTTTATTTCTCATTTGAGAGAACTTGGAAAGCTAACACCGTGTCCCAGAGTGCTTCGGGTCATCTGAAGGCTCTCTAATGAAAATAGATACCGCCTTAAAACATGACTGAAATCCGGAGCAGATTGACAGAGAAAACGAGCAATGGACTTCGTAGTGTGAAAAAAAAAAAATCAGACTAGCTACTTCGACTGACGTGGTAGTCTAAGAAAACATTGCCCAATTGTTGCCCTTTAAAGTTTTTGAGAATGTAATTGTTTGTATACCTATTATATTTATCAGGATGGCCAATTCAGGATAGAACATTTCAAGTACTTTAGACAAGTCTTAAATCCCTCTTGGATTTTCCTAAAATCAAGAAAATGAACATTGTAATGACGAAAAGTAAATTTGATGAGATCAACATGATCAGACAATCAAGGAAACTCCAACTGCATCAAGGTTCTAGATCAGCATTTCGTCAAAGTGCTTCTAGTGAAAATGAATATACTACGATTGTGAATGATAATTCTCCCGTTCAGTGGGTAATCATGATGGATTTGATATGCAGAGTATGCGCGGTAGTTTTTTTTCTATTGTATTGCTGGTCTAAACGACTGCTTATCAAATGATTACTAGTAATACATACTTTAAGTGGGATTGTCTAGACAGGCAATTCCACTGCTCCAAGAGCTCGATTTTAGCTTAACATAAAGACGTGACTTGTACCCTCTTGTCTGCTATTTACTCAGGATTAAGACACTGCGAAAATGGCAGAAACAAACATTGTCTTACAGAGCCCTCTGTCTCTCATGCCTTTGCTTATAGCACAAGACACGGGGCACTTTTCTTCATTTCCTCCCTAAATTCGATTTAAAAGCCGTGCTTCCGTAAGTTCCGTAAAGCCACAAAAAACATGTGTTTTAAAAGTGATCATGGTGAGGAGCTAAAAGCTATAATTTACTGCACATTATCGATTCTTGAAAATGGAAAATGGATTTAAAAACCAGGCTTTCATGTCTAGGATTGTTCGTGTAAGGGCACCCGAAATCTTGGATTGTTAAAGGGGTAAGGTAACCCTCAGGACCAAAGGAGTAGAAAGGTAGCCAACACTCTTTAAAAATGTGCCAGCTTGAACCTTATCTGTCCCGTATTTAGAATTTCCATAAAAAGAGGTTCTATAATAGGATTCTTAATATTTTCAAGAAACCCCAAAAGGTTACTTGTGCAACCAATAATGGTTCTAAAGATCCCTTTAAAACCGTTTAGAGAACCTTTATAGTCTTTTAATGGTTCTTTGAAGAACCTTAAAAGGTTACAAATATGGGACAAGAAAAGATTCTAATCAGCACCATTTTTTAAGAGTGCAGAACGCAGCCTCCATTTCGATAATTCAGACAATATACATGTAGATATACGGGCAATCCTCCCCTGATATTCCGCTTTTTTGAACCTATTCCTCATAGATTTTATCTATGACTTC
Organism: Echinometra lucunter; assembly: GCA_029962745.1. NCBI lineage: Eukaryota > Metazoa > Echinodermata > Echinoidea > Camarodonta > Echinometridae > Echinometra > Echinometra lucunter. The sequence continues at coordinate 1,763,740 of CM057169.1, read as the reverse complement.
TTGAAATTATTGAATAGCGCTGAAGCATTTTAAAGTCTTCATGGTCAAAAGAAGAGATTACCCCCAAAGTTTGCTCGTTCATGAAAGCTAATTTACAAGCAAGAAAGGACAGCCCACTGGCGAAAGTTTGCCATTTATCCACAGGAGTACAAAGTTTTCTGAAAGTCCGCTTTCCGTCCTTATTGAAATTTGCACTAGTTATTTGCTTTTCACTCCTTCATGGCTTGCAAAAATGGCAATGTATATAACATGAACCAATTTTGTTCAAGATTGTAAAAATAAAAGGAAACTGCCAATCTGTAGAGGAAAATAGGGATTTCACAGTTTTACACCGAATTGCCAATAGACAGATAGAGAGGTTTTGATGATTAGTTGCAAAAAAAGTGCTCTTAAAAACGCAAAACATACTGCATTGGGCGTGTTGGGAACTGACTCAAGTTTCGCTGTCTGCCCAGGTGGTATCATGTCTGATTCCTAACATTGTGGATTAAAAGATACTTCAAAATGTCACTAAAACATCAAACTGTATTGCCTTGGGTTAGCTATTCATAGAGAGTATATGTGGAGAAACATTTGTACTTCTCTTTCCTTTTTTTTTCCAAATGAAATTTTGTCACATGTTTTTCTCGAAGGACAGGATGAGGAACCTTGGAATATTTCTTGCAAAGTATGAAACGTTTTCCTCAATCCGTTTTATCATGGCTATAGGAAGCGTCTATATAGTTACGAGAAGCTCAATGTAACACCTAGGTGCGCATTTGCAGCGAATTGGCATAATTCCTGGCATTAGAAAAAACACACACACAGACGCTCACGCACACTCACCAACGAGCACACGGTAGGCCTAGTAAATGTGACTTTCCTGTTTCCCAGATAATGTTCTACAAATACCATTAAATTATCGAAATATTAACAACACCCCATTCTTTCTTTTTCGCCCCTCCCTCGTTTCTCTCTCTCTCTCTCTCTCTCTCTCTCTTTAAAAACACACGTATACTGTATTATGAGACACGCAGACATTTTCCATCTTTTCTCACTAGTTCTATTTCTGAACTCAGTATTATTTCTTCCATTCATGATGTATATGGGCGCTACTCTCTCGCGCGCGCTCTCACTTTTCCCCTTTATCCTTCTTTCTCTTCCTCCTCTTCTTTTCTATCTTTATTCTTAACTATAAAGGTGCTTTCACACATGATGCGACAGTGTGGTAACACACTGTTTCGTCTTCACACATGGTGGGACTTTGTCAATGACAATGACAATGACAATGACAACAATGACAATGACAATGTGATTTTTATTTCCTCATGTCACCCGAAATGGGTAGTTCATAATCATCATAAGTTTACATTTAGAATAAGAACAATAATTTGAATATTTACATATTCATATACAGATTTTACACTAATTTAGATTCAGTAACAACTATAATTAAGTAAATAAAAACATATGCACATATGCTAATGAACGCGCATTAACGCGTCAACTCTCAATAAGAGAGCATATTGTCAAAACTTTGGCAAGCAATCTCATGGCAACAAATTTTGCGCTAACTTTTTTAGAAATTTGATTGATGCGCATTTTTTGTGTATCTAGGCAGCAAAAAAAAAGTGTGTCCTGCCTCGGCGACATTTTTCTGGCGCCCTATACCCCATAGGCTTGTACACAAAAAAGTGTGGTGACACAGCGTGTTACCACACTGTCGCATCATGTGTGAAAGCACCTTAATTATTTTTCTATTTCCCTTCATTTTAGTTATGAATTTCTATCCGTTTGCACGTTTCATATTACTGCTGGTTATTCCGTTACACATGGGAGCTACTGCGCTGGCCAGGTTATTAGCGGTGAAATTGAGATATTTTCTGAGCATTTCTGATTATCTTCCTTAAGACAGCGATTTTGTGGATATTAAAATGTTGTGGTTTTTCTCGGTTTAATTTTCATATAGTAGTAATACTGCACCCTTTTCTGTCTTTAAAAGAGAAAGAGAGAGAGAGAGAGAGGGGGGGGGGGCATTATGTGCCCAATATATTATTGCATTTTACCAATAGCAAGCTTTAAGCCGGATGTCACCTCAACTTTAAATAATTCACTTTCGCTTGTGTACACGAATAAAGTAAAAAAAAACAAAACAAAAAAAACTTAAAGTCATATTATGTTCTTCATTCGAACAGGATTTTTTCTTTCTTTCTCTTTAGGAATCGATATCATTCGGTTCCATGCCTGAGCTCGAATCTTATACGTTCTCGATTTCGCAAACCGCGGAGTTTTCGAAATCCCATGAGATGTATTTATATTAACACTCCCCTGATACACAGATATATGTTTCTAGGCTGTATACGGGTATGCCTAACAATAATTGAAAGAGAGTCGAACTGTTGTGTAACTCTAGAATGACATACCTTTTCCTGTTATTAGACTCAGCCGAGTTTTCCATTTTGCAGCTCCCATTTTTTTCTTTAACTTTCTAGCATTGCAGTCTTTGCGACTGCTTATATTTTAATCATTGATAGTGGCGTGAAGTCCATTTTGACGCCAATAACTGTGCATATTTTTGTAAAGCTCCGTTAGTAATCGATTACGAGTGCATGGTATGCTATCCTCGTCGCGCCTCACACAGTGCCTCAAATTCAGTACACAGTCATGGCCGTACGCACATGGGTGGGGGGGGGCAGGGGGCAGTTGTCCTTGAAATTTTCAAAACCTCACTTTTTTCACATTTTCTACACCTTTTTATTGAGAATTTCCCCCAAATTCCACCCAAAATGTGCCCCGTATTGTTCACTTTCAATTCTAAAAATGCAAAAGCTCCCACTCGGTCGCTTCGCTCCCTCACTTGCATGTTCCCTCAAATATTGAATACATTCTTGCCCGCCTAGGAAAAAATTCCGGCTTACGGCCTCGTGCACAGTTTACCAATCTTTGAATATCACTGGTTGGTAGTATCCATGTGCATCATGAAAGGAAACCAGAAATATTCTTTTGGTTTGTTCAGTCCTAGGAATGGGGTAAATATTTGTTCATACTCGACTTTGAATTAATTTTCACCATAAACGCGGTATCAGAGAAAACTCTTCTTTCTTATTTTTAATTATTGCAAAAAGAATAGTTTTTTTGTATGTGGCAGAATTTCTTCCAAATACATAAGTAATGTATAGTTGTGGTCTACATGGTCTATAAGCCTTAAAACTTTCCATAGAGATTGTACTTGTTTGAATGTGATGGGATTTTCTTGCATTCGTCATCAGGAAAGACTTCCCAGATTGTAATTTCTAAGTATTATGTAGTTCCTCATCCCCGAACTTAATCAACATCATAATTATTCAGCGTTTTAAAGGTAAACAGAGTTCCATTATCATGCCATTACAATGTGAAAGAAACAGTATTGTTTAAAAGCAGTTGGTAAAGGTTGGTCAAGTAGTAAATAAAGATGGATATACCCCAAGGTTTTTTAACCCGTTGTCTCCTGGAACTTGGCGGGCCCTTTACGAAGCCTATGGGAAATAGAGAATTTAATAGTCAACAGGTTAATCATGATGATGATAAGTGAAATATATCTCCATCTTGTTGAAAAAGCACATGTACTACACAGAGAAAGTACATGTGGGACTAAGCACAAATCTTCGGGCCAGACACTTAACATGCTCAAGCTGTTTCTCGTCAGTTGAGGAGTATCCATTTTCACTGACCATTTCTGCAATGATATTTTTCCAAAATGACATACATACAAAAGACCGAGAATCTCACAGGTTTTCCTTCACCTCCCCCCCCCCCCTCTATCTCAAGCTCCTCTTTAACCAGTTGAATACTGAATTCACTCCTTCCCATAGGCATGATAGGCTTAATACAGGTGTCACCCTGTTCCGGTAAGCTGAGGGTTAATAATTCACTTTGCCAATTATTTTGTCCATCTGATTTCTTTGCAGGACACTTGCTGGAGTAGATGACAGTTTCATATCTCACACTACTTATACAGACGGGATTACTCTCAATCTAGTCAAAGCTGCTAGCGAGGTTGCAGGTCAGACCATGAATAATGATAGTGACAATAAAAAATATGACAGTAGTGATGATGATGGTCATAATAACAATAAAATGAGTGTAATAAAGAGACAATAACAATATTACTACTTGCTACTACTACTACTATCACTACTACTACTACTACTACTACTACTACTACTACTACTACTACTACTACTACTACTACTACTATCACTACTACTACTACTACTACTACTACTACTACTACTACTACTACTACTACTACTATCACTACTACTACTACTACTACTACCACTGACTATTACTACTACAACTTTACAACTATATAGAGTAGTAGTAGCATATAGTAGTAGTAGTAGTAGTAGTAGTAGTAGTAGTAGTAGTAGTAGTAGTAGTAATAGTAGTAGTAGTAGTAGTGATAGTAGTAGTAGTAGTAGTAGTAGTAGTAGTAGTAGTAGTAGTAGTAGTAGTAGTAGTAGTAGTAGTAGTGGTAGTGGTAGTGGTGGTATAGTAGTTGAATATTAGACAGAGTAGTAGGTACTACTACTACTGCTGCTACTACTGTTACTATTATACACTGCTTGTATACGTTATTTTGGAGCTAAGAAGGTGGTTTTCATGGTAATTTTAAGAATGCAGAAATTAATTCAGATTTGTTTATTTTCCAAATTGTTTACATATAATTATAGTGAAAGTAAAGTTTATATTTTGCATTTTTTTTTTGCATTCGTAGTCGTAAAGTCATTGTAGCACAAACAGGTGGCAAAGGGGAGGGGGGGGGGGGGGGACTTCAATGGTTACATGTCTCCCACATACACCTGTCAAGATTGGTAATGGACACTATATCTTTATGTCTATCACAAGTACATGCAGTTAATTTAAGAAAATAGATCAATTTGATCGAATGACTGTTGTATATTGAACTTAATTTTCAAGCACAAACCACAATAAAACAACATAAACATCACCAACAATAACAAAACCACTGGAAGACCTAACAGAACGACATCTTTCCCAAAGAAAAGATAAGATATGTAATTATGTTTTGTGCAATATGTTCAAATGAATGCACCTGTCATTCTACTTTTAGAACGTGACAATGCACGCTTGGGGTAATTTAAAAAATAATTGTTTCTTCTCTGTTTTAGGGGAACAAGGTTGCCTTTTCAATGTCATCGTGGACATTGTGTGAAAAAGTCCAATCAATATCCGATATCTAAACACTTCTTATTATAAAAACATCTGCTTTTTGTCTTTATTCCATCTGAGCAACACACCTTTCCGTGCTGATAATTAATCACAATAGGTCAGATGAAGACAAGGAAGATAATGATGTTTCCTTGGAAAAGAAAGAAACCGTGACCTTGATAACTCTTTTAGGGGGGTTGTTGAATAGAATAATGATGTCATCCGAAATCTTTTTCTTTCGATCAACGTACCGGTGCCTTTTCGCAGGTGAAATTTTGTTGCTCTTTTGTGAAACTTGTCGACCTTGACCATGTTGGCTACTAATTTTTGTCCCGCCTCCAAACAATTTCACAGCTTGGGTTCGTTCAAGCTGATATAATGATTTTAAACTGCCTATGAAAAAAGACAATGAGAAAAGAAAATTCAGGTATGCTTTGGCTGTTTCTGTAAGCTTCCTTTATTCCACAATGTTTATTTGTTCATTTTGGGGTCATGGAAAAGGTCTCATGTTAATCTCTTTGTAATGAGAAAAGGAGAAAATGAGAAAATGAAAAGACAGATAATGTATTTTACTTTCTACTTTGTCCTTTATCGGATACGTAATAGGCCTACAGGAAATGAAGTTTGATATAATAACTATTCAGCTTGAAAGATTTTTTTCATTGTTGACGTTGTTGGTAAATTTTATTTTGTTGTTGTTCTTATTATTAATTTTGTTTGGGGTTTTTATATTGCTCTGTTGGTTGTTTTCTTTTTACTTTTTTGTGAACAATAGAATTTAAAGAAAATTATATTGTTCCGTGGAAGGATACAATAACTAAAACATTTATTCATCTGTTCATTCGCATTTTACCAGGATAGTTGAAATCAGAAGTTAAAACAACAACAACTACTGATTAGGAATATCCCTTTAAAGCAAGAAAATACAGCGATTCCAACATAGGCCTTCTGGCTTTATAAGATTGACGAATATCGCCTGCTGAGAGCTAGAAAGGCATTAGATAATAAACTCTTCACCGGGTATTCACCCTTCCGTCTCATAGGAGATTCTGTTTGGTTTGTTTGTTTGTTTGTTTGTCTGTTTGTTTGTTTTGTTTTGTGTTTTTTAAAGAAACACACATGCACATGCTGGTATCAATATACCCTATAGCACGTTGATTCATTTGATGTACGATAAAAAGCAAGGTCTCCTCGCCTTAAACCACTCGACTACAGCAACTCTACTCTTTATGAACCTCATGAACGATGATATAATCGTCACCAATGTACAGTCAAATTTGAAAAAAAAAAAGGAAAAAGAAAGAAGTCAAGTGATTAATTCCATTTCCTTTCATTTAACTCTCGACATGTAGGTCAACCTATCCCAGTTATCCTGGAACTATTCGGTGAGTTCTTTTTCACATTCTGTCAACGCTCTGGCTACGATGAGATGCTCCGAGTTCTTGGAAGCAATCTCAAGAGTTTCTTGGAGAACCTGGATGCTCTCCACTCCTACCTCAGCTTCTCCTACAAGAAGATGGAAGCGCCCTCTTTCCGTTGTGAGAGGAGGCCGTCCGATGGAGCTCTCATCCTGCATTACTACTCTCATAGGAAAGGGCTGCATCCGATAGTAGTAGGTAAGGGCCATCATTATTGTTATGTATCCGGCGTTGCTTACACTCCAAAAAATAGTGGGTAAAAATGTGCCATGGGGGTAATTATGTGTCCAACCAACTTTGGGCATTTCTTTGGGCATTTCTTTTTATCCAATTTGAAGGAAATTTTGCCCATTCTAAAGTAATTATTCTTCACTTGTATCCTAACTGGACAAAATGCTTCCCACAATGGGTAAAGATATTGCTCAAAGTTGGTTGGACACGTAATTACCCACGTGCTGGGTAAAATTTTACCCAGTATTTTTAGAGTGTACCCTTGAGGGGGGAAAATCGAACTTAATTACTGTGACCCTCAGGTCTCGATCTCCTCCCAGTATAACAGTTTGGGATGTGCAGGTGTACCACTGCACCGGGGTTTCCCTATACTCTTCTATAGTGCAGTGGGTTATTGACGTACAAAGGTGGTGCTCTATTCTACACGGACCTTCATTTAACGTCCTATCCGAGGGACGGATCATCATCATCATCATCATCATCATCATCATCATCATCAGTTCAACTGTGGAGCACACAATTTTAAATGAATCTTCAACGATACCCATTAACTTCACTTGCGTCGAGTGTGGCAATTGTAAATAAATGTCTCAACAAAGGATACCGGCAAAGGATGTTAGTGCTGTACCTTGCCATCCGCAGTGACTCATCGGGTAGACTGAAACACCTCAAAAGACCAACACAGCTCCATATTGTCCGAATGCAGAGTAGGTTCAAAGGTTAATTTTACCTTCACAGACAAAAACTGCAATCCTTTTGATTAGTCAGTGGTCAGTGTTCAGTGGTCTAGTGTATGATTATAGCATATTGATGACCTCAGCTATATGTCCTCTCGTCACCTCAGGCTAGCGAAATTAGTTCAAGTCATCAACAAGTCACGTGTTACAGTATACCATGTCCTTAAGCTATGGGTCATACTTACCATCAGAATGGAGTAGAACGTTGATTCTAAATATTGGGTTACATCTGGGGTTACATCACGAATTACAAATTGCATTCTGATTAAAAGTCCATCATCGGGGTATTTTTACAATCGCTGATGAATTATGACAACGTGAAGTAAGAGTAATATCCAAGACGTTTTCTCAACTATCTGTATGCTCGTTAAGAAAAATGAAAAAGATCCAAAACATCACAGAGAAACTCACACATAGACTCTTGTAAATATTTTATGCAAGAAACGGCCGAAAACACATTTAATATGAAATACACGGTCGAAATTCTTTTATCATTTTTTTTCTTGGAAAAAAAAAGCAATGGGTAAGCTAAATGAGCGACAAGATAAATGTTCTGCACTTTAATATTGAAAATAATATGCTACATCTTTTATGCTGACATATAGGCAGTAAGTATTCCATACCACCCCTATGCCCGCTTACTACACATTACTACTTCTCATGCTACTAGTGCTTCTCCAACAACACCAGTAAAGGAGTTTCTATGTCTTTTTATCTCTGCATACAGGTATTGTCCGAGCCGTTGCGAGAGAGTTCTTTCACAGTGAAGTACGGATGGATGTATTGGATGAGACACATGAGGAGGAGAGGAATGGAAAAAAAGAACACGTGACCTTCGCCATCTTTCAAAGGAAACTACAATGTATCGATACTACACCGCCGAAATCGGTATCGGACAAAACGCAAAGCGAGTCTGAACACAATAAAGAGGTAGGAGTCGGGATTGTCTTCTGTTTTGAAGCTTAGATTTTTTGCGCTAGATAAGTAGAACATAGTCATTAACAAGGACCAAGAATAGCGCATATTTTCGAATGTTTTAATAGCAAGGCTCAAAAAATGCTTACGTACTGAAATGGTGAAAATAGAAAACGGTATTTGTTTGTTGACTCTAGAAAGTACAAATACATTAATGACATTTATTCCCAGACCAATCTTTGTCATGTTTGAGCCAGAGTTTATAGCGATTCAGGAAGAAAGACTAAACATGCTAAATAGAGGGACTTTGAATTTGTATTTCAGGTCCAATAAAATATGCATTTTCTTAAGAGATCTTTAACAGTTATAGATCTCTCTTTTTAAATTGCATAATAAATGATTTTGATTAGGCTTGTTACTAAGCTCTTTATCTTTATGATTAATAAATAATATCTTCATGCGAAAGGATGGAAAATGTAGTTACGTGGACAAGGCAGACCTCCACGTATGAGAGCTTGGGATGAGACTGTATAACTGTTTTATCTTTTTAAATTCATGTGAAGTCAGGGGCTTAATGGCCATAGCTATGGCTGCCACTATTCAAACTTTCTGGTGTCCTTTCTATCTAGATAACTGTTGCATTTCTTTCTTTCGTAGAATTATTGAATGGCTACAGCAAACAATAATGCATGCGAACGAAATATTGAATCCACGAACTATAATTAGATTGTAGAACATATTCTCGTACTGCTGACCATGAAATGTGAATAGAATTGAAAGATACATACATACACTTAGTTGATATATAAGGATTCACTCTTTACGCATGCCCAATCAGTAGTGTATTTTATTTCTTTAACATAATTTTCGAGACAGATTATTGCATGTTTTCACCTTTCTCGGTTGCTCTTGCTTACGCTTGCTTCCTATTCTTTGGTTTCTTCCTCGTATTCTTCGTGTTCTTTCTTATCATTTCATCCTTGGGGTTTCATCTGATTTGCACGTTAATAATTTTCTCATCAACATCTATGGATCTTTATCATCTAGCACATTTCTGCAAGAGTGATTCCAATTTCGAAATAGAAATGGTCGGATTACTTCACGCTAATGCTAATAAACATAACGGTCCTTTTTGCGATTCGCGAAAGTTTCGGAATACGAAAATAGATTTATATAGTTTTATGTTCTGCAGAATAACAAGTCTAGATACGTGCTTTTGTTGGAAAGGCTTTGATCTTTATGAATATTAGATAAGTCATGCCTGTATATCGTGGTTTTTTTCCGGGGCAAGTTCAAATTGCAAGTCTTGCAATCTCTTCTACCTATAAAACATACATACATCAACATTTTTAGCCTATAGATGTCTGCCCTTTGCGCCGGTGAATTTATAATTGCCTGTCGCCACATAAGCTTTTAAATTTATAATGAGATAATATATCAGTTTTATTTCCAGTTGTTTGAGAGGCGATTCGAAAAGCCTGAAGATTCAACAAAACTACACGCAGACGTCTATTTCTGCACGGCTCAAAAGTTTATAATTCACACAACTTTCTCATGAGAAAATTTGCAACAGCTGTACCCGTCTACACCTGTGTTTCACTTTTTCTTGTAGATACTGGAATGAAAGATATCACTGCACCTTGTCAAATTGCCTTCCACTCAAAGTAGATTTTGCATGATTTCGGTTGAATTTAGTCAGTGATTTATTCAATAAAAGCAATTTAAAAAAAAAAAAAAAAATTTGAGATTGGTATAACCGTTCCGGATCATTGTCTGAAGAATTTGGAATCTACTCTTCCTGCATGCTTTGCACATCACGTGACCTGATGGCCTATTTAAATCAATTGCTGTGATTGGTCCATGTGATCATGACTTCATTATTTTACCCCCTCATTAGAACATGACTACTGATGATAATATATCGGTGACGTCATCAGAATGGGTGCCTTATAGATGGGTGAGTTGCGTAATCAATTCATAATCTCAACCCCACCCAGCCGATAACACACAGACATTATGCAAAACATATACAAAATTCAAATAAAATTATATAAAATATATATTATTCTGATGGAAAACTTTTATGATAAGGTAGGATATTTGATACGCCCTTTTACCTTTTCACTGTGCCACGTCCCTTTGGTGTAAAGCTGTTCGCAGTGGTATACAGGTTAAATTATTCATCCGAATTCGTCATAGCTGAACTTCTCTCTGATATCATTCGGTAAGTTGTAAATTTGAATTGGGAATTTGTACGTTTACATGTGTATTGTTGTCTTGAAGAGAGAGGGTCGTTTGTGGAATACATCAACCACATGAATACGGGGAAATTATGAGAAGGTTGTTATCATTTTAGTCTTATTTGGGAGGGGGCGAGACATCAACACCATGCACTGTTTTCCCAAGAGTTCATAGTTGAAACGGAGGAAAGAATCTGATGATAACATTAGAAGAATACCAATGTATGCATGAAAACAAAACATAAAGAAAAACGAGTAGAATTATGGAACAGCCCTTCGCAGTGACATACGCATGATATGAGGCGTATTCATCAGAAGCATCATCTTGTGCTTCACAAAGAGTGAAAATATATAAGTGACCGAAAATGCCAAACCTTTTTTACCCAATAGACTGCAGTGTAAGACAAAAGCATAGCCAGGTTTGTTTTGAAAATGGCAGAGGTCAGTTATAGATATCTTGGTAATGTCATATTATATTTCAAAATCTGTATAGTCATGTCTGTGTATTCATTTTTCTTAGCATCTTTATACAGCACAGACATCAAAATTCAACAGTTTATTAAATCAAGCCTCCACAAAGTTACCGGATCCCTTTAATGGTAATTTTCATGCAACGGGGCCCTAAACACCGAATCGGGCTTTGAGATTGAGCTATAAACGCACTGCCAAAAAGACACGATGGTTGATTAGTTGGTCTGCTACTCATCAATGATTACCATGATTACAGGAACTCTTAACATGTAATCAAGCCCTCAGCAGAGACTTGATTCGGAGATTGGCAATTAAATGGACAACGCACTGAATCCCCACTGCTCCTCGAAGCCAATTGTCAAAAAAGGGGGAAAAAAAGGAGAGGAAATGAAAGACTTTTTGATATATCAAAACCTCTTTCTCATTCTTTTTATTCTTAAAATTAGTAATTAACAGCTAATGAAAGTAGTAAATATCAATATGAATCCATGCTTATCTAAAAACTGCTGCTTTTGGCTATATAGATAATATAGATAACAAAGTTAACTTTCTTAAAATTAACATGGATAAAACTACTGAATTGATGAATAAGTTTTGAAACATGAGACAAAAAAGGATTAACGCAACAGCAATAGATAGAACTTTTTCAGAAGGACACTTTAAAGTATCAATTAAAATGGAGCGCTTTAAAAAAAGTTATTGCTTAAGCCGCAGCACGAGTCCTTATTAACAGATGATTAGTACTCCAATATTTAACTGCTTCTGTGCATAACAATAGAAAGTAAATTATACAAATTCAGTGTAACCACTGCAAAACAAATAGAATATCGTAAGACTTTGCTCGATAAGGCGATATCTTAACACCATGCTTGGATTGCAAGTGACTTTCGTATGCTAGTAGAGCAAATAAAGCTCTACAGGTAAAATAAACCAAGGCTGTATTGTGCGGTTAGCATAAAATTGTACTCATTCTCCTTCATCGTACGAACCAAATTGATTGATAAGAGGTTGTTTGAAGTGCTGGAATGATTTCTATTAGGCTTGTCGCCGTTCTGATTTGAAGCAATCAGTTTCGGATCGTCTTCACAAGGGGATTCAAAACGGCAACACTTGACAAACGAAAGTGATTCGCCATCTTGTGCATCTGGTTTTCTTACAAAGTGCAAAACGATTTCAGAATGTGAAAACATGAGTGCTGTTGACTAGGATGTTAGAAGAATGTGTTAGGAAAGGATCTGAAAATGGCGCGTAATTTTACAAGTGTTTCCGGAGAAACCAGTTTGTTTGTGAGTATTACGAGTCCTTTAGTTAGAACAAAATTATTTTTCCCATTCATAATTCAACTTTTTTTTTTTGATTTTGGATTTTTCCTGTCCCATTTTTACCCTGGTCATTGAATTCTACCTTTAACTTCTCTTCTTTTTTCTAGTATAATGATTATCGATTGACTATATAGCATCTGATATGTGTGTGACATGATACCTAGTTTTGTTACCATGGTTATGTGAAGAAGAAAAGCCATTTATTTCAATCTGTAGTACTGATACAGATTCAACTTGCATGTTTCTATGTAGGAAAAAGAATGCTGAAAATGGAATTGTAATTATTTTCCGAAGTAACGAGCATCGTGTTCAGACTGCCTGCTCTTTTTCAAATCTTATTATTATAAGAACCAAACATTAGATACTGAAATGTCCAATTGATAACTGCATGGGTAGCTCACGAGCATGACTAGAGATGATATAATTGTAAATGCATCTCCTTCTATAGCATGATATTTTACACAGAAGATCATAAGAGTGCCTATATAACCACACGTTGCATGAGCTATGATGCAGTCGGCATATCATATCAATCACATTGAATTCACGGTATTTAATCCCATTATATATTTTCCCCATGAACATATTATCCTTTATTTTCACAATCCATTCTGAAACCGTAATCACTGGTTCTTTTTTTCTCTTCTTGTTTTATTTTATTTTTTGCACGGAATTATTTCAGGAATTCCTCAAAAGCAAAATTCCCATCAACACAATTCTTCATCTTCGATGTATATACCTTACGAAAAAAAAAATGACTATATAACACTGATAAAGTGTGTGACACTTACCATACATTCATTTAAGATGACAACTGTACACCCTTGACGGATATTCAATTGTAACCAAAAGCAATATTTATTCATTTATTGACTGATCTCCATTCATTTTTGTTTATTTCGCCATTTTGTTTAAATATGGAATGTACAGTATGAAATGTTGTAACATTTAATCAACGTCGTTTTGTGACTAACATATTCGATAATGACTATTTAATTTTATTGAATATAATTCATTGATTCATTATTTCCTTCTTTATAACATATATTAACATGCTGCATGAACAAGATATTATTTTCTTTTGTTGTATCTTGAATGTTTTCTTAACTTTTCAGGATTTGATGTTTCTTATAGTTAGTTTACAATGTTTTTCTCTGTTTTCTCCTTCAATCTCCCGTCCTTTATTTCTTCAGGACGAAGACCACGTAAGTACATCGCGATCTTAATTTCCTTTGCCTTCATTGGTTAGCATGCATCACGTGATATGCCGGAAGTGGTTCTATAAAATATGCATTTTTTTTTGTATGTGACCCTTTTGAGGTTTTCACAAGGAATATGTGGTGGAGAAAAATCCCTAGAATGTACCCGTACTAGAGTCTCTGCTTCTCTCCAAGAAGAGGATAACCGCAAAATGGTATTCATACACTCCACGGAAAAAATTGGAATTATGAATACCAGATGAAGTGCACGTAGAATGCATAGCACGGAAGCTGAAGATGTCACGTACTAACACATTCAATCATTCTTAAAGTCCCACTTATATGCTAGTATTCATAAAACCTATGATGCATTTTCAGATTTTGATTTTTACTTTGAAAATGTTAAAAAAAAAAAAAAAGCACTTCCCCATACGCGTTATTTCCTAACACGATTTCTCCAAGAAATAGGCAAAATAGTTCTCGGCGATTAGCTCTAAGAAGTGGCTGCGTTCAAGAGAGACTGGGACTGGGGGATCCATTTCCTCACGTTTGTAGCTTGCCAAACTACATTCTTTAGACTTAGAAAGATTTTTCTTTATTTCGGTACGAAATTGCATTTTCGCAAAACTATGACTGCAGGTGACATTTCACGCTGCATTGATGTGCACGTATGTGGTTAGTTGCAGAATATTTAGAAGGGGAATGCGGTAGCTGTTGCGGTATTATGATCGATAACATGGCCGTACGTAGGGGGGGGGGGGGGCAGGGGGCAGTTGCCCCCTCCCCCCCCCCCGAAATTTTGAAAACTTTCATTTTTTTAACTGAAAATTTCACAAAATCCACGAAAGTGTACACCAAATCCTTCAATTTCAACTTTTCTAAAATGCAAAAGCGCCCTCGTGACCAGCTCGGTCGCTTCGCTCCCTTGCTTTTGAGCTTCTTCGAAATTTTGGACGCGTCTTGCCCCCCCCCCCCCCCATGAAAAAAAATTCTGCGTACGGCCCTGATCGATAAACAATACTGATATCAATGATTATGGTATAAGCAGTTGGGGAAAGGACCACTTTACGAATCACAATTTATTGCTTATTCAATTTTTTTTAGAACAGTTCTTTTTCAACGAGCCGCTGATGTATTCTCTAACCGAATAGTGAGATTCCTGATAGTATAATTATTGTCATGACCTTATTTTGGCAGAATGTTCGACAACGGCAGGCACTGAAACAGAACAACGAACGCCCCTCTACTCTCAACGTCCATCCCTCGTGTCCCTCGCCAACGACTACGGTAGCTTCTCGCCGTCATACCCCGAGAAGCTCTGGTTAGACCAGCGAATGTTCTGCGAGTACTTCCCCTACCACCTGGTCTTCGACTCCAACCTCAGACTTCTGCAATCTGGTGTCCACATACAGAGGGCGCTGCCCAAGTTGCGCACCATGGAAGACACCACTGTGGACATTCTCTTCAACATGTTGCACCCGCAGATTGACTGGAGTGTGCCTAGTATCAGGAAGTTCATCAATATGCAGTTCGTCTTGGAGACGAAGAGAGAGATGATTATTCCCGATGGGGTGAAGAGCAAACCGATGCTTCAGTTGAGAGGTAAATGTTGGGCACCTACTCAATATTAAACTACACGATTCAAATTTTAAAGGAGAATGAAACCGGGGGGGGGGGGGGGGGAGAGGAATTCCATTTTTAATGAAAAGAGAGGAAGAGAGTAACAATTCTAAAAAGTTCCATCAAAAAACGGTTACAAAACGAGAAAGTTATGAAAGTTTGAAAAGTCTCGATTTCCTTTCTATGGCTATCCTCAAATTGGCAACGTCGCTTCAAAATGGCAGGTTTTTGTGGACAACTTTTAATATGTGTTGTAAACAAAATTTCCTGTTTCTTCTCCATTATCTCTAAAGATGCTGCCTGTCTCTTGTGAACTCAACATATGTTGTGCCAAATACATTTTCCCTTAATACAACTTGAGCTAAGAAGGAGACAGGCTGCATCTTGAGAGATACTGGAGAAAATAAAGAATTTTGTGTACAAAACATATTAAGAGTTGTCCACAAACACCTACCAGTTTTAAGCAAAATTGCCCATTTGAGGATAGCCATAGAAAGTAAATCGAGACTTTTCAAACTTTCATAACTTTCTCATTTGTAACCAATTTTGATGGATTTAAAAAAAAATTGTTTCTCTCTATCTTCTCTTTTTATTAAAATTCACTTTCATCCCAGGGTTTTGGCTCCCTTTAAAATCGCAAAATTCTAATTTTAAAAAATGGGGGAAAATGAAATGAAAATAACTTATGCTGAAACTTGATGTTTCGAAAGCAAATCCATTGAATAATGTTTGACGTTCATTCCTAGAAGGCGCTAGCAGCTTTACACAGTTTTATGGAGAGGGCGCTCGTTTGTTATTACTCACTTTCGAAATGGAAAACCATGGACCTTCAACCATGGCTTCTAGAAGAGTAGTAGCTCCATAGGAAAACTAAGCTGCTCTTTCACCTGTTCACCGTGATCTGCTAATGTTTCATTTGAAGTTTTCATTACATTATGATTACCACTATCCACTTCTAAGGGAACAGTTGTTGTTGTGTTGTTTTTTTTAGGGGGGGGGGGGGGGGAGTACTCATTTCAAATAAAATAGGAACGGAAAAACATGCTGATAATTATTATACTTTGAGGCCGTCATCGATATCAAGCAACTCGCTCATGACGACGGTCTCTTCTTTTGTTAATTTGAATTAAATATTAATTTTCCATATAATTTATCTGCATTTAAAGTAAATTGTAAATGACTTATGTGTTTAAATGTATGTGTATATATTTCTCTGTAATAATTGATTCTTTTGTATTATGTTTGAACGCAGAAATAGATTTCAAAACAAACAAACAAATATGTCACTGTGAATTATGGCTTCTAATTCATATTTCCTTGTTAATCTTCTCTCTAGGTCAAATGATATGGATGGACTCACTGGATGCCATGTTGTTTGCTTGCTCACCCCCGTGTGGCTAGCCTGAAGGAATTAGAAGAGAGAAATCTTCATTTATCAGACATCCCTCTGCATGACATCACAAGGGATCTTATCCTATTCAATCACCAAAGACTCGCTGAGATTGAACTCGGCAAGCAGCTAGAACAGAAGAAGGTACTAACATTACGTTTAATATCACTTTGAATTGATTCAGTTCAGTATCTGTTATGAAATATGATTTAGAGTTTAGCAGAATGATAAAGAACTTATAGAATCCTCCTCCGCCGATCTAGATTTATTTTGATATTACATTTAATAATTAAAGTCTCTGTTGACTATGGTGAATATAAATAAATACATTATTGAGTGCGAATAATAAATATGCAACTTACATTTGGGTTGGTGCTTGGGATACATTTGGAAGAAGTATTGGCAAAACAATAACATATCATTTTTCAACAACAATCATCTTCATATCCCTCTTTTCATAAATTTAATTGCATTGCCGATTTTCAGGAAGAGCTTCGATCTGCATTACAAGAACTCGAGGCCAGAGAAGAAAAAGACAGATATGCTCCTTCAATTCCATGCTTCCACGACAGGTTGCAGACCAGCTTAGAGATGGGAAAAAGGTCGAGGCTGGTAAGTTCAAACCAGGGGGCGTTTCATCATCAGTGTCTTGTTCGGTGATTTGCACCGACAAAAGTCCTGTGTTACCGACAGTTTCTGACTAGCCTTACATATCATTCATATCATGCATAGCATCATACGTATCATTTGTCAACCGCTGATAAAGTTGTCAGCGCTGACAACTTATCAGTGGACAAGTGTTGATGAAACGCCGCCCAGTCCTAGAGTGGGTTGAACCCGGGATTAGAGTGCTGGATGTAATGCTTTTCTAAAATTGTTTTATATTCAAAGATAATAGCCGATCTTCCGAAATCATACAAAAGGATATATCTGATGAAAACTGAAATGGTGTACAGTATGCTAACGTTGTTCCACTTTATTTTGTTAAAGGAAAATTGTAATTTGACAATTCCATTTCAATAAATACCTTATAATAAACCTTACATGAAGAAATATAGCTGGTCAGTTAATGGAAACATTATTTCTCGTGGTAATGGAAGATCTTTTTAATTGGTACTAACATGATGATGACGGAGTAAAATGCAACGAGAATATTTAACGAGATTTATATCAGAAAACCAAAACTTCACATACGACCCTCGTGTCTTTTTGTCGACAAAAAAATAGCGCCATCTTGTGAAAAGAGGGGAAAGCGTACGCTTCCTGGTGTATAACGGCAAATTTTCCATGAGATATTAAAATGCTGAGAAGTAAAGGGGG